>JANEYF010005112.1:0-60383 GCA_029963845.1 Rhamnusium bicolor
TAGGTGATAGGCCCTGAGAGGGACCGTGTGGTTGTCTGAACGACGTTTCGGCAGAATCTCATCTGCCATCTTCAGGTTCTAACAGATAACTGCTTACTGCGGCTTCTGGTAACTCGAACTGAAATGACGTTTTCTGGATCTGGCAGTTCTTTATATACTCTACCTATGTTACGCTCTATTGCTCTCGACACACTCCGGGCGTCATGGTCTGCTGCACCCATCTCCTGATTTCGAGCGCGGCTTCGTGTAATCGGTCCTGTTCAGGCGCGCATGCGTGTGTCTGTGCCGAAATGTCGTTCAGACAACCACGGTTCCTCTCGGTACTATCACCTACGCGGGAGTATACCCTGAAAACGAATTTAACATATATATATATATATATATATATATATATATATATATATATATATATATATATATATATATATATATATATATATATATATATATATATATATATATATGTATCAGAAGAAATGACGTCGTACGCCGAATTCAACAAAATCTAAATTGATGAAGGATGAATGATGAAGGTTTTGCATATAGAGTAGTGCAGTACAGTAAACAATGAACTGCCTGACCGGAACATTCAGGCTAAAAGATGTGTTACGCCAATGTACTATGTGGACTAAAAATTCAAAAGTGTGGCCAGAATTATCGTTGCCGTACTAAAACTTACATAAATAACCATGGAAGTCTAGATTTATAAAGAAGGATCTAGAATTGTTCGAGAATGATCAGAAATATTCAAGGAAGTCCTAGGTTGTACATGAATGGATACATAAGGCATACAGTAGGTCATGGAGCTCAGTACTGATTTGGAATTGTACGATCAAAGAAGAAATAAGTTACAGATTAAAGTAGTGATTTTTAAGTGTTGAATTATGGTTATAGATGTCTTTTATTACGTTAATATTGTTAATTGTTTGTTAATTAATAAAGTGTTACCACGACTTTCAATCAACGAATCCACGGATTGAGGTGTTTGTGAGGACCGCAAACAAGTAACAATATAATATATTTGATGAACAGACATAATTGTTTTAGTTGAAACAAAGTATGTTAATTTAAATTTATTTTTAAATTTATTCAAAATATACAAAATGCATATATAACGAATCAAATTATATTTAAATTAAATAAAAAAATTGTAAGGAATATATTTGTTTATGCAAAGAAAATTGCATGTTCTACATAACAAAATAATTTACTTGAAAAGTACTTTTGCTTTAATTGATAGTAAATAGAACTTCCAAATATTTATTTCTTGATTTGAGAATAGTCTTTTATTTGTGCACTGGTTTTTGATAATATTTGCTATATGTTATAGTTTAACAATTAATTACTTGAAATAGTTTGAAATAATAAAGGTAGTTATGTAATAAATAATAAATGGGGAAACAGTAACACTATATAAGAAAAAATATATTTATAGACTAAAAAGATTTAATATTTGCCAGTTTCCTCAAATAATTGAATTATTAAATATTTTATTATTATTCATTAATATTTTTCCCCAAGTAAATATATCAACATTTATCAATATTGGAATATAATTGCTTTTTCAGATCTAAATTACATGTTTTTAATTATTTGCTTTCTCATTTACATATAAATTAAACTGGCAATGTATGTATTGAAAATGCTTCTACGTGTTTTAAATACTCCACTTGTGTGCACTGAGAATGAGATAATAACACATTTGATTAATTTAAAAACTGACATGATTCAAGGAGAGGACTGTCTTGTTGAAATTTAAATTATTTCCTTCGGTCTACTTAATTTAAATATGATTAGATATTGTCACAATATCCATGGTTCATTAAAAATAAGTTGTTTAAAAGGGACAAATAAGAAATTAGCTAAATTGGCAATTATTTTGAGCAGTAATATCATGAAATGTAATTTAGTAATAATACTGTGGTCAAATTTGAAAATTGTTGTTTGATATAACCATAAAATATTATATAGTAAAGAAACAACAAAATGTGTTGAGAATCATGAGGCAAGAAATAATAAAATATTAAATGAACATAGTTATTAGAATTTAAGTTATGTTGTTATAATATAGAAGTACATACCGTACAGATAATTAACAAAACATTGTAATTAAAATAAAAGTGAAAGTGATAAATTTGAGGGAAGCATACAATCATCATAAGTTACTTGAAGTCAGTTTAGAAACTATGAAATATAAATTTCAGCTAGTATAGCACAATTGATTTAGTCATCCAGGTTAACTAGGAAAAACAAAAAAGTTTGTTGAGAGGATAGAATTTTTGAAGAGAGAAGGGGAAGTTTTTGATGTGGAGAAAGAAAAATAAAAACGAAAAGAAATACAAGTATAAGAAAGAAATATAGCGTTTATAAATTAAGTGCAGTATAAGAAGCTAAAGCAGAGTAAATAGATAAACAGAAGATATTTAATAAAATTGGAAGAAGATTGAATATAATAATAATAATTGAATATAAAATTGATAAGGAAATCAAAATATTTAGTATTCAGTAATAAAAGGTTAGTTTCCGGCTTTTGATTATTGTTTTAGAAAACCTGTAGAAAATCTGTGGCTTATGAAGAAATGAATATTGGAAAGTGAAATGTCAAAATCAATGTCAGATGGGGAGAATTTAAATTTAAGAAAATAATCAAAGTTTGGAGAATACGAGAAGAGGAAAATTTCAAGGGTGAACGAAGGAGACGGAGTTGAGGTGATTTGTGCATAAGTGTTATAAGGAACTTGGTATGCGATAAACTCTATTTAAAATCAATGTCAGAACGTTATTAAACTTAAGGAGACAGATTGTTAAATATTTGTAAAAGTTAAAAAACATTATATGATCATTTGGTATTAATCTTGGCCTCAATTTAATAATAATGCCCTAGAACTTGCTCTTTGAGATAAGTGTTTCATGTTCAAAGTATTTCAATCTAAAAATCCAAGTTAATGTATTAATTTGGTTGGCGCTCAGCATACTTAAATTGTGAAATTGAATTTATTAAAGGTAAAATAAAATATAGGATTAAAATACCACAATATATTATATGAACACTGCTATAAAAGAGGTAATGCCTCAAAAACCACAGTATGCGGGGCCATCTTGTCATAAATATATGTTCAGATTAAGAATGCTCAAGTTTTATTGTTAATTTTATAATATATTATTTGAAAGCGTTAACTATTTATAATTTGTACCATAAACCTCGGCAGATATGGAACGATCATTTTCCTTGTACAAACCATGTGGCCATGTATGCTAATGCCATGACAGACTTCAGTCTGAATAAGACATTGTATCAAGCGGTATGCATTTACTTTCTCATTTGATACTTTTGCTTTTATTTGTCTACGTATGTCCCTCTGTCAACAGTGTCAGCCATGATTTAGTAGTAGTTACCTACCGGTCCTGCACTCTGGTTCAGTTTCCTCTCCCTGATCATTTCACAGGCACAGTCATCGTCGCCATTTCTGAAAAGTGCTACCAAACTCCGGTTTTTTGCGCTGGTAGAAAAGGAAACGTTCTTTTTAAATACGTAACCACCTGCTGATAGGCCGCTAAGTATTCATAAAACGTTGAGAATTTGGTAGGATAAAAAGGACGCTCTGTATTGCCGGCAGGACATTGTACAATCTATCATTAAGTGCTATTCAGAGTACACATCCACTGCTAATATGTGGTAACTAAACGGGTGTTGCAAACCAGTGCACCAACAGTTGAGGAAATACTGTCAGCCAACGAAAGAGAAGGCCCTCGCGGCAAGGGCGTATTGCCGATAAGTTGTCAGCTTTCTGCAAAACCGTATATTAAGAATATAATATCTCCCAATTTGTCATGCACTAATTCATTTATTTCATTTACGCTTAAGTGTGAATGGAACACAAAAAATCACATTCTTTCCGCGGGTCTCCTTTCCCCGACCAGACAGTAGTAAATGCTTTATGTAATATTGGTGTGAAAACCTTTTACTGCTTGTATCAGACTCTTGAGTTAACAAAAACTTTGGTTTTAAAATTTAATCATCACTTTTCTAATATTGTGCCTAAAAAATTGAGGAACATTTTGTGTCAAATCTCTCTCTACCATGCACTTTGAATGATTATTATGTAAATTCTATGTTGTTACTGTAGAAGAGGTGCACAACATTATTATTCAACTCAAAAATAAAAAGTCATCTGGCTATGATGGTCTAACAACAAAGATAATAAAAAATATAGAAAATAATATCCTGAAACCATTTATTTATTTAATAAATATAGCTCAATGGAAGCTGGTACTTATCCAGATTGCCTAAAATTAGCGACCATCATTCCCTTATTAAAAAAAGGCGATCCTGCTGACTTAGATAATTACAGACAAATCTCCCTCTTAAGTGTTCTCTCTAAAATATCTGAAAGAGTTGTATACAACAGAATATCTAATTATGTAGAACAGAATAAGATACTAACAGTCTCACAGCATGGGTTTAGGTCGAACAAATCGGTTGAGACGGCGTCCTGTCATCTTCTGGAGTATATTTATGAATGCTTGGATAAGGGTAAGTACGTTGTCTCTGATGTTCGACCTCTCCAAAGCATTTGACACCCTTAATAAAGAAATATTAAACAATAAATTAAATAATATCGGCATTAGGGTTAACATTCTATTATGGCTAATCTTCTATATGGAAAATAGATTGTTAAGGGTAAGGTTAGATGAAATAAAATCAGATACTTTCAATGTTTCACTTGGGGTCCCTCAGGGTTCAGTGTTAGGTCCATTACTGTTCACGCTCTATGTAAATGATTTACCCAGTCACACAGAGCATGGCCATGTAACGATGTTTGCGGACGACACAACAATTACCGTGTCAGCTGATACAACTGAGGAGCTTCACATATGATTAATAGTGTAACAGAATCATTAAGTACATGGTATCAAAGAAACAAATTGATTCTAAATGAAAAGAAAACCGCCTGTTAAAATTTTCATCTATATAAACCTTTGCTGGAAAATTTCATGTCTGATAGTGAAATCATGTTTTCAGACGCAGCTAAATTACTTGGTATCATACTTGATCCCAAACTATCATGGTATAGGCATATTGACCATGTTTGCTATCAACTAAATAAAGCATATTTTCCAATATTACAGCTAAAATCCACTCTAGATAAGGCAAGATTAATATACATATATTATGCTATGGCCCATAATCACATATCATTTAATATTCTCGCATGGGGTAGAGCCTCCGAGTGTGAAAGTTTTTATTTGTCAAAAAAAAAAATGAGGCAATCTTTGACTTAAAAATTAATGTCAGTTGTAGAGACATATTTAAAGAAAAACGCATTCTCACAACACCGTGCATTTATATTTTGAAATGCTTAACATTTACAAAGAATAATTTAAATCTCTTTAAAAAAAAGGTCAACTCTACACAATTATTCGACGAGACATGGTGATCTCTTGAATGTACCTAGTCACCATACGAGCACATTTAAGCGATCACCCGTCTTGTGTTATTTTATACAACGCTCTCCCCAAAGATATTCGTGATATTACACATTATGTGATATTTAAAACAAAGCTAAAAGAATATTTATCAAATAAAGCCTATTATGTGTATCTGATTTTATTGATGGAAAATAATGCTATGTATTTCTAATTTACATTTATTTATTATTATTTTTTTAATTCTTTTTAACAATTTTTCTATGTGTAAATGTATTATTTTATGTAGTGCTACATAATACATATTATGACTTATACATACCGAGTGTAACAGGATCATGGTACATCCCCCTTTTCTCCTTTAGTTTTGAAGATAATTGATTGAAATTTGGGATATCCTATTTACATAATAAGCGGCATATTTTGATATACAAATGTTTTTTTTCCTTTCCGGTTTCGCTGGAAGTGACACTAACTTTCGATTTTTAACTGAAACACCCTGTACATTATTGCATTTTTGAATTCTTCATAATTTTCTGAATAAGTGATATTTCAATCGTCAATATTTTTTATAATACAATTTTTAGTTTTCCATTTAAGTGTGCCATGACAGTTCTGATTTATTCTAAATGACCCGAGTAATGCTAGAAAAATCGAAATTCCGTCAAAAAATACTAAATTACGTGATTTATGAACAAATAAAGTCATCAAAATGGTTTTTGGGGCCAAAATTTTTTCAAATGGAACCATATTGGTACAATTTATTTGTACTATTAATTAGGAATTTATTTATATGTCGTATTAAAATGTGCGATAAATACAAACAAAATTACAGCTAAAAGAAAATACAATTTTGTTTTAATTAAATGTTAAGAAATAACTAACTAAGGTGGCTTTGAAAACAATGAAATATTTAGTTTGTCAAACATTTGTTGGTTTACCGGTGTTTTTATTGTGTCTTTAAAAATTGTTTAAAATTCTTGTTAATTGTGTTCAAAATGCCGCAAATTTATACAAGAGATGAAAAAGTGGATATGTTAATTATTTATAGGGAATGTAGAAAAAATGCCACTGCGACTAGACACCTTTATGCCGAACGATATCCTGATAGACAATCATCATAATATTGTTGTTTGTTTTTATTTATTTATATATATTTTTTCTTTTTTCTTCCTTTTTTTATAGATTGTACTCTAGTTTCTTGACTTGTCGTATGTACAATATGCATCTACCGTTGACAAATAAATTATTATTATTATTATCATTAATATTATAATGTGCGTGTCGAGATTTCCCGTGGAGGAACCATCCTAAATTTGCACCGTTGACATCTGTCAATGTAGAACGTTATACAAAGTGATGTGCTGACCAAATCGTCCTAACCTAAATGTTGTCCAAGCAGAATAAATTCTGCTAATATCAATCGATACTAACTAATGCCTTGAACCACAGTACAGCAGATTTCATGAAATGTTAAGACACAGGTATGTATTTTAACTGTTCCCAACAAATGACTGGTATTGTCTTTTATCTCATGTGCCGGCTCTGCACGCACGGAAATTATCCGGAGTCAAGTGATATATACAACTTTAGTCCTCTCGTTAAGTGATTTTTAAAAATCAGCAACATATAATAATCATGTAATCATGTAACTTTAAACATTTCACTTAATAAATGTGCTAGTGTCACATATTCAAAACTGATTCCATCAAATCGAACAGGCTACAAAACTGTGTGAATAAAAGACACATTTTTTGTGGAAAATTTGACAGTATATCAAACTTTTATAAAAATGTGGTAAGCATTTAAATAAAATTTGGGTACAGCCTTCAATTACTAACGGCTTTCGAACAAAAAAAAAAACACGTCAAAATGAGGTAATAATAACGAAACATTTTACAGTAAACAATTTTACAAATACGTATGCAATTGATTTCGTGAGAGGAATATCTCTGAATTTTACTGTAACGGCGCCCATGGTCACCCTATTCTAATATTTTTTGTCAATAATAATTTACGATATGGTTACTACTTCATGTTAGGTCTCGTATTAAGGAGACATGTTGAGTGGCTATTAAAAGTAACGACGTTCAATCTATGGTGTAATGGCAGTAGAAATTGGGTTCAAAAGTATTTTCCTCGACAAGCCATAAAAGACCAAGAAATAGACGTGTATTTGTCTAATTAGGTGGAAAAATAAAATAAGTTGCTAATCCCACTTTTATGTAGGCACTGTGAACTAACTAAATATATATTCTTTTTTTTTTGAAAACCTCCAAAAGAAGTAATGTAGAATAATAATTTATTTTATGTTATCCTGAATTGTGAATACTGTTTAACAATAATCATCCTTTATGGTAAAAGTGTTCATAACAGGCTAGACAGGTAAAAATTGTTACCGATATATTTTGATTTTTTACCTCACTGACATTAATAAGACTTGTTACCCGTTACTATGAAAACACAGTTGTATTTCAAAAATACAACTAGATTTTCGCATATATTAATAAATAATAATCGTCAAGAATTAACAAAATTTATTAGTTTATTCTTTCTCTTTTGGATAAAAAGAGATTTAGGATTTAGAATAACATAAAACCATGTCAATATTCGACCGTTATAGAGTTTAACATGCTCACATGGAACTTCCATGCTCGCATATTAAATCCTATATAACGGTCTTATAATGTAATATACTATGATTTAGTGATGTTTCATTAACTATACAATCATATTTTAACAATTTCTCGTTTGAGAATATTCATTTATCCCTATTTTTGGCTAAATGCAAATTATTGAGTGCTCTTTATATATATTAAAAAAACAGTGATTAATGTTTCCATCGAAGAAGTTTTCATACTTTAAATTTATTAGATAAACATGAATTGTATGAAAGTACACAAATAATTTTACAAGAACTAATGCAAACTTTTTTAAATTGAGATGTTAGAGATGGAATATCAGCGGCAATTCCAAGGAATTTATTTCACAAATGATTCCAACAGAAAAAAGTATTTCAAGAACTTAGAATTGCCAGCAAAAAATTTTTGGGACTGTTGTAAAAGATGGTGCTTAATTACTATTCTCCCTCAGTCAGAAATTGGCAAGAATTATTCATATGATGTCAAAGAACAAACCGATTTTCCATTTTATCCAGGATCCAGATAAACTTAAGAAAAAATAATTTCTCCACTGTCTATCAATTGTGAAATGTAGTGATAGTATTATATCTCGTGGGCACCAAAGTGACTCATTGCTTTATAACCAACTCTGTCCCATAGTTTTGGAACATGTTTTAGTTTTCGGTTAGCCAGTCGTCAAATACTTACCTGGTAATTACGTCACTTTATGCTCTATTAAGCATTTCCTTGACGGGGGTATTGAAGAGAATCGACTTTGATATCAATTCACAAAGACAAGTCTTTGCCACCACATTTTGATGTTATAATGCGCAGTCAAAGATTGTTTATGCTATCGCATTTTGTTGAATCATACAGGACACACTAAACCTCTTTAATTATACTATTAGTTGATCGTAATGTACCGGTCACATCCAGAAACTCGAAATGTCTCTACATGTTTTGAAGATTTAGGAAAGAACAGAAAGTTTAAAAATTTGACTCTTTTTTTGATAAAGTTTTTCCGAATCGCATATGTGTGTGGACATAAATACTGGTTTACCTTCGGGTTTACACCAAGATTTGTATACAGGGTATTTCAATGATGTTACAACAAACTTGATTCCACTCGTCGAAAAAAGCAAGAATATAATGTTCTCCTAAAATGCTTCCTAAACGCTCTACGATGCTTTGAAAGTATGACATTAAACGTGCTTTTTAAATAATTATTCAGTGATGGTTGATAGTACCGACTTCAAACTTGAGAGGGAAAATTGTTTTCATACTAGCTACGTACACTGGTTAGTTTTTGATGTCGATACTTCAACCGTCACTGAGTAATTATTTAAAAAGTATGTTATGCATTCAGATTGTCGTCATAAAGCGCTTAGGAGGTATTTTAGGAAAAAATGTTATTCTTCTTTTTCTTGCTTTCCTTGACAAGAGGAATCATCCCTTAAAGTTAGTCGTGCCATTATTGGAACACCCTGTATGACAGCTTGCGTCGTATCTTTCAGGAGATAGGAAACCTGCCACGATTAGAAGTCATCGAAAATGCTAATTAATTAATATTTATAGTTTCAGCAGCTCTTGAAGAGCTACAGTTTCTTATGGGAAGTTTATTTTGTAGTTGGAATACGGTACACATTCGTTATAATTTCTGAAGAACCAGTGAAATTATTTACTATATAATAATGTATCAAATATTTCATAAATTTAAATAAGGATACGTGGTGACGTGTTCCCAACTTACGCTCATTGGTTGCAAGTTACAGCGCAACTTATTTTATACAAATCTTGGGTCTACCTTGTACCTATAATTTATCTCATTTAGGAAGATTTATTAAAACAAACAGATACTAGATGTCACGAAGGCCGTCCTTGTCTTGATTAAACGATTTCACTTTTCTCTACGTTGAAAGTCAAGTAAAATGAGATAATTAATTATGGGGACAAGCACATGGAAAACATAAAGTTGCGATGAAAGTTTTCTTATTCAGAGATGTGAATTTTTAGTCGTGGGAGGTTCATTTATACAAGAAATGTTTCTGAAGTATTTAATTTCAAACTGTACTAATTTAAAAAGTCGATTGAAGCTGACGTTACTTTGTGAAAATCTATTTTGAAATTAAATAATTACAAAATACTGGTTTTACTTGTCTAATTTTCACCTTTTTTTTAACTTTATGACTAGTTTCATCCTATTCGGACATTTTCAAGTAACTAAAAATACAGACATTCTTTAGGTATAAAATGAACAGCAAATAAGTTTATGGTTGGTTTTTCTGTGTACAGATGTTGTCTTAAAAGCATAGAGGGTGAGGTAGTAAATTTATATTTTGGGTTGAATTTTTATCTCAACAGCAATAAGTTTACTGAACTACATTTAATAACGGGGAATTATTTATATCTATCTGATAGTTTAATATGTTATAATTTTTATTTTTGTTTAACTTACTTATTTCCATAGCTTCTAGTAAGTTTTTTACTTTTTTCACAAATATGTAATATTTTTGGCAAATGATTATTAGTTAGAGTATGGCCTGAATCGACTAAATATTTATAAATGTTGGAGTGTTGTCTTTGTGTGTGAATATGCTCTCTATATCTTATATCAAATGATCTACATGTTTGACCTATAATATGTTGAATTACATTCTGGACAATCTAACCGATATACCTCACACTTTTTGTACATTTCAGTTTTTTCTTTTGCGTTGTACAAAAGTCTGCCTACATTTCTGTTGGAACTAAATGATGTTTTTATATAAATTTTAACAAGTTATTACTGATTGAATTAGTCATTAGAGAGATGCCCTGCATATGGTATTGAGATATATGTTTTGTGTTTTTTACATTATTAATGGGTTATATTTTTTTTAGTAGAATGTTACTTTGTTTTTTTGAAAATTAATTTATTTATTGTATTTTGAGGGTACCCGTTATTATATGCTATAAATCGTATTGTCTCCAGTTCTTTTTTTAAATCTGTTTCGGATAATTTAAGAGAGAAATGGTTATAGGAATTAAAAGGAATAGTAGCGTCACTGTATGTTAGTTTGCGGTAAATATTGTTGGAAAAGGATGTGGTTTGTCTTTTTATAGTTAAATAAAAAAAGTTTATTAATTTATTTTCGTTTTCTATTTCTGTTGTAAAGCTTATATTATTATGTATGTTACTGATAAAATTTTGGAGTTGTTTTAACTGTCTGTCTGTTCCTTTAAAACCTATTAGGATATCGTCCACATATCTATACCAGAATATAATATATTTTTTTTGCTATGGTAGAATTTAATATAAAACTTTCAAGATTATCCATAAATATATTGGATAATAGGGGATTAAATGAGGAACCCATAGGAAGGCTAGTTTTTTGTATGAAAATGTCATCGTTAAATTGGAAATGATTTTGTTTTAAACATAAGTCGAATGTCTGCAGAATTTCGGTTTGTAGATTTGGAATAATTTTGCATTTATTTAGTAAATTTGAATTTAAAGGTAAACATTCGGTAGAAGGGATATTAGGGAACATATTCTAGACATCAAAGGATACCAATTTTATAGAGTTATGGTTAATATTTAGTAGGTTAAATTTTTTGGTTAAGTCTAGAGAATTAATTACTCTATTTTTAGGTTTAAATTTAGTGATAGATTTAAATTCGTTATTAAGCAGTTCAGATAACTTACGTGTTGGTGCGTTTAAATAGGTTACTACGTAATTTTATCAAACTATATAATTTTGGTGCTTCGCAATTCATAAGTGTAAGTCTTCGTTTTTTAATTTCTGTATGGCACAAATATTCTAAACTTTGTATGAAGATTTCCGTTTCTTGCAAACTTTTTTATGGGATCTTGTCTTGGTTCTTTCAAATTTTATTCTTCTAAGAATTGTTGAATTTTATTGTTGTATTCTATTTCTGGGAGTACTACTGTGGTATTGCCTTTGTCTGGTTTTGTGATAGTCAGTTTATTTTCCACAACTTTTCTTTGAATTTGTTTTATTGAAGTTGTATGTGAGGAGCTACTTAGATGTAAATAATTCCCCGTTATTAAATTTAGTTCAATGAACTTATTGTTTTAAGACATCATCTGTACACAGAAAAACCAACCATAAACTTATTTGCTGTTCATTTTATACTTAAAGAATATGTCTATATTTTTAATTACTTGAAAATATCCGAATAGGATGAAACTAGTCGTAAAGTTAATAATAAAATTAGTGAAAATTACACAAGTAAAAAACAGTGTTTTGTAATTATTTAATGTACTAATTTAATTTACGATTTTAAAATTATGTTTTCCTATAACTATATGAATAATTTCAGTGAATGTGTTAGCGACCGTGTATACCTAGTTTCAATTTATTTCTTAAATAAGCAGTTAAACACATTTGTTTAAATGGGTAGGTATAAAAAAGTAGACACTATAAATTTGTTTCTAACAGTAAATTATACAACTTAGCCCATTCCCCGGGGGATGAGGTATGGACATCCGTTTAATATCCGATATTCGATCAGTGAAGTTAAGCAGCACTGATCGAGTCCGGCAATTGGATGGATGAACGATAGCTCATCTAACAGTCGGTAGGCTGTCAACAGACAATCCCGGGAAGGCCGCTAGCCTGATGCAGGCTGAGAGGCGAGCCCGGGTGGAGGGTCGAGAGACCTACCCAGGAGGTTTGCCACTCTGCTAGCGGTGCAGGCGGGCAGGCCCAGGCGGTGGGTTAGTTGACAGTCGAGGACCGTGGTTCGGAGTCCACGCTAAACTGTAGGTCCCTAGGTAAAAAGGGCCCATTGTGGCCTACTTGCCTAGTAAAATAAGTAGCTACTACTAGCCCATTCCCCAGAGAAAAAAATAACGGCAAAAGCTGGGATGAAATAATCCTTACATGACATTTTGCAGAGAGGTAGATTTTTAGTAGTAGAAAAGTATAAAAAAAAATTTCAAGGTTACCGTGGTTGCACGTAAAACAAAATGGCGTCAAACTCCCAAAAATTGTTTTTTTGGAAATAACATTTAAAACACGCAAAAATACAAAAAAAAATCGTAGAGGTGAAAATTGTGACCAATTTTATTATTTATCATGTTTGCATAATTTTGAGGATTTTTTTCACTATGCGTATTTAGTAGAATATTAAATGAATAAATCATAAAAATATTTATTTAAATCTATGAAAAAAGTTTTATATAAAATAAAAGTGAAACGTTTATTTTATTGTAGATAATGTTCATACACATCTTACATTCCTACATTTTCTTCTTCTTCGTCTACTTCATCCAACATAATTTGAAAATTAGTGTATAGTTCAATCTTATAGAAGCCACAAACACAAACAGAACTACAATATAACCCAGATTTTCTGCAACAACAAGCCTTCCTGCAACCTTTCTTATATTTGCAGAAATAATACAACGAGGGGTCGCATGCGCACATACATACACACACACACTAATTAGAAAATCACAGACGCTGCGCACGGCCGCCTCGGGTGTAGTTGCTTCTAGTTCGAATTCTTTATAAATTTTTGTCGAAGTTTTGTATTTGCTCATTTTATATCTCAACAGCTACACAAAATTTCACTAGATACAATCGAAAGAACGAATATTTGTGACTCATTCACTGTAGGTTGTAATTGAAAAAAATATGATTATTCAATACTGGAAATGCATTTATAAAAAAACTTCCGATTTTAAGATATATGCACTCTATTGCAAATTCCTGTTGATTACGAATTATAATGACAAAAAAGGAAATAGCTAATTAAAATTAGATGCCCTTAACTTTAATTTGAATTTTTTTTTCAAACTCTGTTATTTAGTAAATATGCATCTGTAAATATATTATTAAGTTATCGGTTTTTCATTTATAAAATATTGTGAGAGGAGGCGCATCCGCCATAAGTTTAAAAGAATGAATTATTCTCACTAACTTATAGCACCTGCTGACGTCACTCTGATGCGCTAGGCCGGACAACGCATTTGATAATTTAAATGCAAATATCCCCTTCACTTAAATCGGCTTGATTTTTTTTGAGGCTGTTTATGCACGAAACAGTTTATAAAAGTTGAAAACAATAGGAAATATAATATTTTATAAAACAAGCCCATTATAATGTGTATCACTTTAAATAATTAAAAACATGTCATACATGCTTCAGTTTTTGACAAATATACAACCAGTGGCAGCTGATGAAATACTTCAAATTAAGATAAGACATAACGTCTTATCTTAATATTGGAGTATGGGATTCAAATGATTGTTTATATGATCTCAATTTAAATTTGCTCTCCGATATACAACACGTTATATTTACTTTGAGAAAAAGTGACTAATCTTCAAAAAAATGCACTAGACTAGAGCAAATGTTCGAATTATCATCTATGCATTTGTCGCATTTCTAATATTTATTGATGATTGGTGGGGTAAAAAAATCATTTACGAAATAACCATAGTCAAGAAGTAGACATCTTTAAGTTACATTGTTAAAAATGGTTCAATTTAGTAATAAAAAAAGAATTATATAGTTAAGTGTATCATAGAATGCAGAGAAAATTCAAATTTATCTTCTGAGCCTTATTTTAATGGGTAATTTTTTTTATCAAATTAGTGTCCAAATAAATATCTATCATCAACAAAGGATAGTAGGGAAGTGGACAAAAATAGAACACAATTATTTCAATTTCAATTTTTGAAACCTGAGATCTCATTGTAATATGTTTTGTAGATTCTGATGAAGAGGAATATAGTCCTAGAAACCGATCAATTGAAATAATTGTGTTTTATTTTTGTCCACTTCCCCACTATTCTTTGTGAAATAGGTAAGTTGTAGACAGAAAAAATTTAGTCGAAAATGTAGCCAACTTAACATATTTTTAGATACCTACCCAGAAAAGATAAGGAAAAAATGAAACAAAAAAATATAAAAAATGATACAACAAAACTCAAAAATTTTTGCATCATTTTAAGACCGCGACGAAAAATATATAATAACGTAAGTAGAGAAGCTGTAGGAAACATTATTTTCAAAACTGTTAAGAGAAAATCATAATATATATTGCATTGACTAAAAAAATACGTTTAAATCCTATAAAATTAGGATTCATCACCACTTATTATATTCAAATGATTATCAAAGGTATCTTGCAAAAGTCAGTGATGTTTGAGGCAGTGCTATGAAGGAAATATTATATGGTCAGACGAGGCCCATACAAGCAGTGCCGAAATTTTTAATCGGTATAATAACCATCAATGGACTCAAGAAAATCTCCACAAAATAGTTACACTTCATCATCAAGAATCATTTGAATTTGATGTATGGTGTAATTTCATTGACAATTTCCCTCACATGAAATTAAAATATTTTGAAAATTTGAACAAACCTTCAGCGAAAATTGCATTCCAAGTGAAAATATTACATAAAATTACAGCGAAAATTGCACTGGGATTGACAGCTTAAAATGTCAGTTGAATCAATATAAAAAATGAACATTTTTTCTTCCTTTTTTATTTTCCTGTGAAAGTAACAGGCTTATAGAATTAACAAACACTTAGCAGTTTTAATAAATAAAAAAAAAAATACTTGTTCAAATATAATACATCAATTTGTAAAAAATATTTATGTGTGTATGTGTGTAATTGTATACGTGTATATGAGTATATAAATGTATATGTGTCTATAGGTATATGTGTATGTACGTTTATATGATATAGATATGTATATCACATTATGCTGTTATGCTAATACTTACATTTTGTTTATTTTATTTTATAGTGTACTTTATTCATAATTTTTATTTTTATTTTTATTTATATTATTTATATTTAGCTTACTTATTTTATTTCATTTATATATGTATTTGTTGATTACCAATTTTTTTTTATTTTTTAATATATGGGATTTAGTGGGTACGAATCGCAACTTGATTCACCCAGTATATAGAAAAACGAAGAACTTTGATAGTTTCAAGTTTTATTTACAGCTTCGAAATTCACTATTTTTCAACAATTTCAAAGTTAATCTTATGGCGTCCATTGAACAATTCCATAACTTTCTTATTTTATTATTGAATGTAATAATACCACAGAAATTAGGCAACCCCAAATTCAAACCAAAGCTTGTCTAAAATAAAAAAAAACACACCACATAAATTAGACAACCCCCAAACCAAAGCAGAAGTTGCTTGGACAGGGGCTGCACAGTTGAAAAAAACGCAGACACACACACAACCAAACCCTTCGATTTTGCCAGAATCGAAACTGGAATTTGAACCTGGGAGTCGATAGACAGTAAACAGCTACGTTTGTCACTTAACGCTCTGGCCCACTGTGCTACCTAGCCAGAGTATGATAAAGTGTGTTATTTTATTTCTGTAAACCAAAAATTAAAATTTAAAAATCTTGGTTGAATATACACTAGCTTTACTAATTTCTTAATGGTTCATTTAAAAAAGTCCAATAGCTATAAAATAAATATTTTAGAGTAAATTTCTCGTGGAATTACTTCTCATCGATTTAAGACAAAAGTAGAAAAAATAAACAGTATTATTTCCTACTCTGAAATTATACGAGTGTAGACATTGAATAAAGTAAGAATATCTTGTAAATAAATTCCAATAAAAAGAACATGAATTTCTGCAGCAAGTGGGTGGAATGTGAGTGAGGGTGCTCCCACTCATCGAATTTTAGTAGTAAGTATCATTGAGAGAATCAAATGTCTCCCATTTATATTGTATTTATCGTAATTTTAATTAACTGTGTATCAACCCCTGTTTATAATTGAATACAAACAAGTTTATTAAAAAAGTTAAATTATATGCGGATTAAAATTTAAGTACAAGATATAATTTGTAGAATAACAAAAGAATATATAATTTATTGACTACTTATTTATTGGACACTAAAGATACAAAACATTTTTTCATAAATTTAAAATTTACCATTATTTGTTTATCGATAAAATAAACAAATAAACTTGTTTCTCATTCGTGAGGCAACAATATCTAACCAGGAACAAACTGGCTCTCTTTTGTAGAGAAAGCCGGAGTCTATTAGGGTTAAATGACAAATATATAAAAAATATAATTTAATGCACATTATTTTTTGCCGGAAAAAGTTTGTACATTTTTAGTTATTGAGTTACTATAGTTTTTTTTTGTATAAATAATTGTAACATTGATACTGAGACAGTTTCAATAAAAATATCGACTGTTCGCCTATCCCTTGCTTTGTGAATAATGAGTAATATTAGATCGCAAACATTTTTTATGAATTGGTTTATTGTTCACTGTTATACGGTCTACGAAAATTCGCTGTAAGGATCTCGTTCCCAAAGCACTGTTGAAATTTATTTCTTGTAAATGCAAAAAAAGGGGTTGGTCAAAGTTTGGTTGTAGCAAGCATAAAGTGTTCTATTATTTGTGTTTTGCACTGAGCGGGTAACGTAAGGGAAGGATAAAGGGCCAGACTTATACACTCTAATGCCGACTTCTTGTCAATTATATTTTCGTATCAAACTATTTTTTTTCTTATTGTAGGTAGTAGGAATCATCTTTCATAATGTCCTTTATCGAGAAAACGTCAGGCAACTCGATTATTAATATCAGTTGGGCATTTCTAGGTACAGAATTTAAAGTTTGTCTGTTTTTTTTAAATGACTTTTTAAAATGTATCGATAGAGTTCTCATTTTTTCATTCAACCAAAGCCATATACCAATAAAATGTTAAGGGAATCGTACGGAAAAAAGCAGAGTACAAAACTTAAGTTTTAAAAATTCTATTAGGCTATCGATGTACTTTGAAGCCAACTCCTTATTAAATGATTGTCAGTTTGGATTCGAACCTAACCACTCAACAATAAAAGCTGTCTCTAGTATTATTAGTGATATATTTAGTCGATGGCTTTGAGAAAGGTTTGGTAACATTCATCAGTGGCGGTTCTAAACTACAAAAAATGAAAGGGCTCAAAAAATAAAACCAATTTTTTTTAAATTTCGTTAGTAAACTCGTTTGTAAAGTTAAGGTTTTCAATAATTACTTTTAATTATTTTATTTTCACAAACTTTATTATTCTGTGTGCAGAGCTCGACGATGAGTCAGTTTTCATTTGAATAAAATTTTTTGGTTCAAAATTAAGATTCGAAATAATTATTTTTTTTAACATTTTTCTTATGCAACCCAACACTTATGATATATAGAGGGTGTCCACCTTGGGCGTATTTGTTCCATAGGTCTGTAACTATTATAGATAGTGCGATAGTGAATGAAATAAACAGGGGTTTTCAAACCATGTATCCGGTTTTAGATTTTTTTCTACAGGATGTCTATAATTTTATGTCAAACTTAAAGATTTAAAAACATCAATAACTTTGTTATTTCAAATGGAACACACTGCATGTTACTTCATATTCGATTAGAGAATTTCAAGAGCTTTCCAATGACCTACCATACTTGATATTTATT
This sequence comes from Rhamnusium bicolor, assembly GCA_029963845.1. Lineage (NCBI taxonomy): Eukaryota > Metazoa > Arthropoda > Insecta > Coleoptera > Cerambycidae > Rhamnusium > Rhamnusium bicolor. The sequence goes on from JANEYF010005112.1 coordinate 18,506, forward strand.
TTCAATAGTTTTGAGGATATGATCATTTAGGTCCAAAGTTTCCTATTTTTGATAAATTTTATGAACATTTTAAATAACCAATAAATAAAGAGGTTAATAGTTTGATGGTTTTTTTATAATATGGATTCAAGAATAATCTATGAATAAGTGCATTACCTTATATTTGAGTATTACCTTAATTAAATATTTAGCCTCGTCCATTTATGTAATGAAAACATTGCAACTAGTTTCGAGCAACCATGCAGCCAGTCGAGAATGGAACTATGCAATACTTACCAAGTTGACCTTATGTGCAATAAAAAACCAACTAATAATTGTCACAACTGTCACAATCAATTATAATTTCTAGCAGTCTCTTACCTTTTGTTTTCACGGTTTATTTGAAACTGAACTTATGATTTTTAAATATAGGGCGAATGAACAAGAAAATATCTTAGATTTGTTGTTTTGTTCCATAATAATTCAATAAAAATCTTGGAAACAATTCTGTTTTTTTTAGTCGGAAAGCTCTTGGAATTCTTTAATCGAATATGAAATAACATACAGGGTGTTCTATTTGAAATAACAAAGTTATTGGGGTTGTTAAATCTTCAAGCTTAATATAAAATTATAGACATCCTGTAGAAAAAAATCTAAAATCGGATACACCGTTTGAAAACCCTTTTCTATGGTAATTCACTACCACATCAAAATATTTAAAAGCATTTCAAATTAGAAGAATACAACGTTTCTTGTAAAGGTGTACATCCATCAAAAGTTCCATATATCAAATAATTCCAGAATTGCTCAAAGAAAGTACATGCCAGCCAAAACGAAACATCCTGTATGACTAAAAATATTTTTATAATATGAAGTGGTGAATGCTGAATAACTTTTGTTTTCACTTTTTTTTTCTATTTATAACAGTTACAAAGTTATGGAACAAATACAGACTAGGTGGACACCCTGTATTTGCAATCAGAAAAAAATACTTTTTTTCAGAAAATACCGAAAATTATCCCTATTGAAATTAAAAAAATAATGGCATTGGCTGACCATTGACCTCATATATTTTGAGATAACAGTGATACTAATTTTCAAATCATAATATGCACAAATGTACCTAATTTATATCCTTCATAGTGTTTTTTTAAGCCGTTTATTTTGGATATCACAGGGGGCCAGTTCAAATACTTGCCGCACAGTACATAAAATCGTCGTGTTCGTATTTCCTAGCTTCTGGCAATTTCTTCTTCTTCGGAAACACGTAACAAATGAAAATTCAGAGATCCATTACTGTCAAAAAAAACTTTTTTTACGACATTACAAATTGTTAAAAACCATAGCCGAATTTTCGTGCTCTAACCGTATGCAAACAATTTACTTTATAACCAATCACGGAACAGGAAATTTGTAATCAACTAATCATCAATAATTTTTAGTAAACATGTTTTAACTCGTTTCTCGACAGTTTGTTTTCTAAGATGTTCTTACGATTTTTTTTTAAATGACCCATTGCAAATATCACCGAGTTACGGCAATGTGTCTCTCTGATAATCTGGCACTGTGAATACAAATACAAGTATACGCAAATCAGGTGGAGTAGCCTCTACAAGCTGCCACTAGTGGATCTACAAGGACAATTTGGGTGGGGAAAATCGATAAAACAAAAAAAACTTTTTTAGTTTTCGATATTTTTTTCTTATTCATTGTAGAATAAAAAAAGTATGTGTTACTATTTTAATATTTATTATTAAATAATTACTTAATTAGTAGTAAAATTATTATTTACAAGCACCTCTAGCTCCTTAGGTAAATAAAGACATATGGTAATTTTGTTATTTTTTAGGTAGTTACTTATATTTGATCTTCCATATTGCTATTGTATATATATAATAACACTCAGGCGCAGGTTTATCTCTTGTGAGTTTTGTCTTTATTTAGAGAACCCAGAATGACTGCCTTCTGCATTTCCCCTATTTTATTTTCTGTGCCTATTATTATAACTATTTGTGAGGAAATAGAGGAATATATTTTATAAATCTAGTCGGACTATTGTAAATTATTTGTACTAGTTTACATTAAAGTGCATAAATATTCACAATTTTGGGACAACTAGAAACAATTTAGTTCTTTGGAATATGAAAAACCTGGTTTCCAATAAAGGTAATGTAGACCATAAAAAATATATCTCATTTTAATTAACAAAAATAATCTCGTAAACAGAAATAAATAAAATGATATCTGGGGAATACTCTGAGCTGTTGGTGATGATATAGCAAAACGTAAATACAACAAATACTAATAAATCAGGAAAAATAGAACCATAAATAAAAATAAACATTAATTTTTATATCCCGCATCGAGCTAAAAGGGACACTTTAACGACACGAAGAAGTTACATAAAAATGAAATAAACCCTAACCCCAAGTTATTCAATATCAGATAAATATTTCCCCTTCTGAAAAATTGGAGTAAATAGAACACATTGATATGAAATATAGAATGTATCGTATAGCAATAAAAAAATGTGTTTTCAAGGTTAACATAAGAACGCAGAATTAGTTAATATTAAAGTATTTTTTCCTAGATAATATATTAAAAAATATCAATGTGGCCTTACAAATATACACTTTTATACAAATAGTAATACAGCAGGTGTTACATGGATCTTTAAATTGCAAGTCGTAGAGTATTTAGCCATGAAAGTAGATTTCTACCTATTGATATTAGTAGTGCCGGATTAAGTACTCGTGATTTCTTGGGCTAAATTTAAGTCCCATCCATAAAAAATTCTTATACTATGAACTTAAGGTGTTTTATTTTAATTTTAATTGATTTAATTGGAATATACAGTGTAGATCAATTACTAATGTTAAGTGTGCTAGGTACTGTTAACCAGGGGCGTGCGGTGAGTTTTGATACAGGGGAAGCAGTTTATGATATAGAGTGATGGGTAGCGAGGCCCCGACGAAACGAGACAAAAATTATTTTAAGAAAAGGGGCGTGGCTTCCGTATACTCATTTTAAAACAAATGTCGAAAGCTGCAAAGTTATGACATCTAGAAAAAGTACACTTGTAGGACCGCCACTCCTCAATAAACATAAAATATCAAAAACACCACAAAAATTAGACAACCCCCGATTCCAAAGCCGAAGCTGCACGGGCGAGGGTTACACTTATGAAAAACGCAGACACACAACCATATTGTTTGTTCAGTCACACTAGCCATCGTGCACTCTCCTAGCCAACTATAAATTGAGCCAGCTAGTTAAGTAGTTAACATGCACAAACCTACCTATTTACAATGTAGTTTAATCCGCCTCTCCTTTTTGCGATGTCGGAAATAACTTCGTCGTAAAAGTTTGAATTTTGGGACACTTCTTTCACAAAGTTACTTTCTATTGTCAACAGGGACAATTTTGAAAGCCGCTCTTCACTGGTTGAATTTCTTTGAAAAAGTTTTTATTCTCGTGTCCGTTTTGACGATTTTGAAAAAGGCAGCCATTCCACTAATACTTGAAAAAAATACTTTGCACTCTTAAGACACGCTGCAGATTGAAGCTAGAACTAGATTTAATCGATGCGCAAAACAATGTACAAATATTGCATTCTGAAAAGTCTCTTTTACTTTGGCCTGCAGGCCCCCCAATTCACAGCCATTACAGCGGCCCCATCATAACCTTGGGGCGATAAGTTCAGCACCACACTATAGATCATCGACTATCTGACAAACTAAAGTATATAAGGTTGCGGCCATTCATGGCGTTGTTACGTCTAAAAATCCTAAATAGCGCTCTCTGGACTTTCCCATTTGGATTTATGTAGCGTCCTACGATTGACAACTGACTAATATTCGTAATATCGGTTGTTTCATCTAACATAACTGCAACAAGAGGAGCTTTTTTATTTCTTGCTTGATCTTTTCTAAAACAATATTGCTTATCGACTGAATCAAATCATTTTTTGAATATGATTTGATGTACCGCGAAATATCGTGGAGTGTTCCAGATGGTTACTTAAAATTTTATCATTGTTTGCTAATAAATCAACTAAATTGATAAATTAGCCCTTATTAGCAACGCTCCGAGATTCAGTATGACCTCTAAAACTAAGTTCATTTTCGCCGAGAAAACAAACAATGTCAATAAGTCTTTTTAACACTTTCTTTCAACTGCTGATCTAATGAATGCTCAATCGTGATTTTTCAAATGTTTATTCTTTTAGCACCGCTCGCAAATGAGTTTCACACTTACCATGCCTTTTTGTCACTTTGTGAATGCTGTTTAAATCTGAAAAGCCATTTTTATTCCAAACATCTTTTTCATTTGTGAACAGTACACATGGCCAACAAAAACAATTTACATAAATTTTCACAACCCCTTAACCACTGATTAGCACTGTACATTTCAATATTAAAGTACCTACGGCATGATTTCTAATCTTCGTTTTTAAGGGGTTTTAAATCAGGTGTTGATTTCCCGTTCCTAATAATCATCCAGTTTATCTTGAAACGAATATGTTGAAAACTCCCCTTTCAACAAATTACACACCACATAAGCGCAAAATAATACTTTCCACAGTGCTAGGACCAGCTTCCAAATTTACTAAGCAATCCTAAATTCTGCTTACACGTGCACTAATATTTAACGTTTTAAAAATCAACTTGTCGCCGCACCACAGGTTTAGAAATACCAAAAAAGTTTTTACAAATATAGCACAAAAGCTGAGAATAATACTAGGAAGATTAATATTAAGTATAATATTAAAATTGATATTAAAATCGAGATTAAAATCTATAAAATAAAACGTATTACGATGCTATACAGCTCAGATATCAAGATTATGAAGTGGGATGGGATGCATTTCAAGAAGTTACTTACATCAGAGACAGTTGTCTCTGCTTACATATATCGAAGTCGCGCGAGTTCGTGTTGGCTCGATTAATCGAGTGCGTCATCGTTACGGTTTTATCATGCAACATTATCTCAGCTGCTGAAAAGCAGGGCCGTGTCTATTGAAATTGGGTAAAGTAAATTTTAATGATTAATATATGTGATAAATAATAATTAGGTTCTAATTATGTGTTTTTTTAAATAATCCTAGGGGAAGCACTGCTTCCCTTGCTTCCATTAACCGACCGCCACTGCTGTTAACATAATTAGTACAAAACCGTATGTTACAAAACGTTTTATGAACGAAAATATATTATCAACCGTCTCGTTTGAAATTCACAATGAAGCTGAATCTAAATCGTATGGTAGTCTACCTATAAACAGTACAATGAGAGTTAATGGTCGTAATGTATGATAAATAAATATTATATACTCTGGTGGTGAGATCCTACACTCGCCGATTCTGTAACTGTCGTTCGCCATGGCAGCGACGAAATATGAGAATTTACCTGTAACAGAGTAGTTTTAGGGACGAATTGAAACACCATTACTATTATTATGTGACTCTGGCGTAACTGATACCAACACACTATATGTAAATATCACCACAGCGGGTGTAACTGTATGTAAATGTCACTCACAGCTGGTGTAACTATATGTAAATATCACCACAGCAGGTGTAACTGTATGTAAATACCACCACAATGGGTGTAACTGTATGTACCACCAGGACTTGTCACAAGACCTCATCAAGGCCGCCACAGGGCCACAACCTCTCCCCATGACAAATTTCTTAGACTGCAGGCTCTTCTAAATCTTTTTTAAATACACCCGCTCTAAAAATGACCTCTCTAGAGCTACAAGAGTTCAGGGTTTGGTCCAAACGGTGTGTTATAGACTCAAAGAAGTCAATTTGCGGTTTCAACAACTACTTAGAACACCTAGATTGACCAGACAACATCAGCAGGCGACATTATTGTTTTTTCTCGAGAGCATCAAATTTAGCAGTTACAGAACTGAGGCCAAGTTTTGTTTTCAGATGAGTCGATATGTATGTTATGGGTTAATGATGGACGAGTTCGATTTCTGAGAAGGCCCAGTGCATACCGCTTTTGACCAAAATACCATAATTTTAGAAAAACCTATTAAAGTTTTAACTTCTGATCCTTTAATTGTTTTGGGTAGTGTATAATATTAAATTGTATAACTGATTATTATTCTGTTATAACGAGATTTATTACCTGTATTACTGACATTTAGTTAATTAATTCACAACCCGTGACTTTATCCATTCGAAGAGAGACGCCCTATCATTTGAGTCTAATTTAATCAAATTATCCCTAATTTGACTAAAGAAAGATATTGTTTTAGGCGGGGCCGCAATTTTTTGAAAACTAGTGTAAATTCGTAATAAAAAACATGTCAAATGTTGGATCATTTAGTTTGGTTGGTGATATTTCTTCCCTAAAGTTTTTGAAAGGTTTTTTTTTGTATCCAAGATGTAAACTGATTTTTGAACTTCGAACTATACATCTCTTTTAAGTGCTTTTAAGTGTTATAAATATTAAATATGATTTTTCCATTTATCATCATTACACATAATACTTCCATACTTGCAAAGCTGTTAGGGATTTAGTAGCTGTACACAAAAAAGCGCTTATAATAAGAAGTAATAAAACTGTAATAATTAAAATTGCAATGCCGCTACCCACTACATTATTAAAATTCAATAACGGTAATGGAGCACAACTGATCGAAAACTTTTGTTAATTATATTCTTTTATAAAACTGTTTTTTCTAAACTGTAATTTTAGTACCCTTCATTAATGCCTAAGTAATTTTTAATTGGACACCAGATAGTATTCGTTGATGCTGTAACACACATTTTAAGAAAAAGACAAAAAAAATATCAAAATTCCTGTTTACTTTTTATTAAGTGAGAAAGTAATATATTTTACAAATAGGAAGCTTTAATTTTTTGTTGTTTTCAAGAGACAGAGCTTACATAAATATTTTTCATATTTTACAATATAATTTTATAGGTTACTTAAATTTGTTATGCAAAAATACGGTTTAATGATAAATAAATCTACAAAATGTTATTCAAAGTCTACACAACATTAGTGTAAAAATAATATAAAACCAGATTAAAAAAAAGGAAGGATTCTATTTTTTTTCAGTTTGATATCTAACTTTACATCTACTAAAATATGAAATGAAATGAAATATAATAATGCTAAAAATTTTCTTCTAAATTATTATTTTCTAACTTTTACAAAAACATTACAAATAAGTAAACATATATCCTTTTAAACAATTATTTTCCTGGCTATTTGCCAAAGCACTGAAACTTAGATTATAAAAAAGATAATATGCACATTATGTTCAGTACAACTGACTCAATAATGGTATTTTTAATGCGAACTACTCTGTTCAGTAAAAACCAAAAATAAATAAAATAAAAGTACTCACAAGTTGCACAATCACTTCAAAATTTTAAAACATCCACAGACACGTTTCTAAATCTTTTCGTTTTCCTTTGAAAGCCCCGAAAGTAACTGCAAATCTTAGTACATCCTAATGTAATAAATATTAATGGCTTTACCAAGAAAAGGATACCTAATTTGTTTTAAATTACTCTAACCCTATAGGGAATTTCCATTATATCATTTCAAATATTCTTTTCTCTGAAGCCATTATTATTTAATACATTAGGATTTACTAAGTTTCGCAGTTACTTTTGGAGCTTTCAAAAGGCCATACTGAAGATATAAAGCCGCAGAAACACATGTCTGTGGATCTTTTAAAGTTTTGAAGTGATTGTTCAACTGGTGAGTACTTACGTTTTATTTATTTTTTGGTTTTACTGAACAGAGATTATTTAGAATTAAAAATGTTTGCATATGGCCCAATTGGACATTTCCCACATTTTCTTCAATTTGTTTATCTGATAATGTTTGCAAATCTAAGGTCACCAAATTTGTTTTGAATTTTTTTAGCTCCATAAGAGGTAAAAAGTTAAAAAAAATTCACGTAAGACATTTAAGTTCTTAAATATTTCCTACACCGGAGAAATAAAATAAAATTCTACGCTGTGTTCAACCCTCGACATATGCATTAAGGGTCAAGCTCCAGTATGATGTGTAGGTAACCGGTGTGTCATGATATTAATACCTAGGTTACAAAATTATGTGTCGTCAAAACTAATCCATTATAAGTTATTATGAAATTATATGTATATTTCTTGAAATAATGATAAATTTTAAAGACAACCATTGACAAGTCAGTGGTGTTTGTTCGTGCTGTTCTTGATTATATTTACTTACCGCTCACGTTTATGTTAAAGTTTTTAAAAGATAAGAAGAAAAACCTGATATAAATAGTCCTGAGGATGTCAAAATGTACGAAACGTCGACTAATTGAAACTTGGTTTCCTAAGACGAGACAGTTCGTTCAGTTCTTCCGAAGACGAGAGATCTAGACTCGGGAAAATATTCGCAGGTTAAAGAGAAAATTTAAAAAAATCAATTACAACAAAGCGACAAGAAAAATGAACGATGCCGTTCTAGCTCCAGTATGAGAACATCCAGGTGTCCACAAAAGGCTCTGCCAAAATTGCTTTTTGGCCCGAATATTTCATTATTTGAGGCTTCTCATTGTTATGGTAGACGGTTCCAAATTTGACATTTTCGATTACCCGCGAAAAAGGCCAGAGTACATGTCTCAACAATATGATGAACTAAAGTTATAGGTTCTTAACTTTTATTAACGTATTATACACCAATGGAAAGGGTATTCCTTCTACTTTTTATAAATTCTTTGTTTCATTTCTAAGATACGTTGCCTTTTTTTTATACAATTTTCTTCATACGCATGTTTAAAATAATTTTGACTAAACTCTTAATTATTTGCCGGGTCTGTCCAGGCCAAATGAAATACTACTTGTCACAGCTAGTCTATCTACCTATACAATTTAATAAGACCCATAATGAATTTCGATGCATTTATATGTGAAAATGGAAAATTTCCGAAGCAGGGCAGGATCACAGGTTTCTAACATGTACATTATTGTTGATAAATTATTTCTTAAAATATTTATACATAATCAAATATGTCTTCTGTGACAATAATCCACTGTTTTCTGTTTTTCTGATTATTATTAGGTGCCCATGGGGTTTATCATATACCACAAGCTTTTATGGATACGAAAAGAATGTTATCATTTGGGTAACGTAGAAGTGAAGCAAGCTGCTGTTGAAGAGTTACATTTTATATCGTCGGAAACCTTAGATGTACCACACGGAGATTAGCTGGAATTAAAATCATCTATGGTGACTTAATGTATGTCTAGCTAAACCGAGAGGAATGACCGATCTTCCACGTGTAAAGCAAAAACGAGAAGGAGAGGAACTATTCAGATTTGGGCTATCAACTTGACATGCTTGGATTAGGTTTATGGAGATGGTTCTTCATATATCCTATAATTAATCATTCCAAAAGTGGTCTACGATCACAGAAGAAAATAAGAGAGAAAAAAAAACTAAGAGAAAAACTGTGCAGGAACGTTCCGTAATGATATTGGTTTAATAATAGACAAACCACATCAAGTTAGCGGCAACATCAATAACGGAAATACTGCAAGAAGGTTTTGTGCCAACTTTACTTGTATATCTAAAATAATAGGAGCTGTGAAGAGAAACCCTAACTACTGAGATTCACAACAATTGATTAAATTTTGGATTATAAGTCCGCCATATTGGAACCACTATTTTGAATTTGGGAATTCTCGTTAAAAAAACCCATAAGTACCAAGTTTTATAAAAATTGGTACCAAAGCAAAATTTGATGCGCAAAGGGTTAATTTTGTTATTATTTAATAAACAAATTAATAACATTTTAATGACTTTTCATTGCTCACATTAATATTTAACCCTTTCTTGTTCCACATACCAAATTATATAAGAATTGATCTAAAAATCACAACGTTACAGATTTTTGGCAACGAAATGTTCGTTTGGCACCACTGTGCGTTCCTCTGATGAGCCGAATGTGAGTGCTAAGTCTATATTTTTACCTGAAGACGAGAACCACAATAACTGTAAGTCCATTACAGTTAATGACTAATGAGTATGATATACTGTAGCGGGTTGTGCTGTCACAATACTTGTTGCAGTTCTTGCTAATGGATTAATACGCAGAACTTGTTTAGCCAATTTTTAATGCTGGTCAATAACGGAGTCATAGTAAATCGTCGTAAATAAAGTACCAAAGTTATAATCCTCTCACTTTATTTAGTTGAAGATTAAATAAAGTTGCCACAGACACTTCTTGATGATTTATAAATTTTTATCTTACACAAATAAGTGATTAAGCTTCAATTGCGGTTGACAACTAATAAAAAATTTTTACCGAATAAATGGATATCCTTCTTGAGGCCATCACGTAAACCATTCGCAGACCGGTTTCTGGTTATTGTCTTCGTCAGGGCTAAGTAGGTACACGCAATATTAACAAGGAGGATTTCAGAATCATAAGTCTCTATGTGAGAACTAACGTTTCGTTAGGTTTCTTATTAAACTAATTGCTGCCTAACACTCCAGGTAATTTAAAAATATACAAATGTCAATAAAAATTGCACTAAAACCTAGATTATTAATGAAATTATGAAGAAGCGCAATAAAACAATTTTTATAAGTGAGGAAATAAATAATATATGAAATATTCATTAATATTAATAAATGGTGATAATTAGAAATGCAAAACGATACACAGTTCTGAAGATTATGAGTAACAATTTATTTACTCCATTTAACGATCCTTGCTAATGAAAAACTAAACATAAAAATGAGTACATTTTTCAATATTTACATAATACAGTCTCTCCCTTTTAGGGCATGTTCTTATTTGAATATAGGTGTTAAACTATGTCTACGTAATTATTAATAGTTTACTTAGTTATGTATATAATTTAGAACAATTTTTTAAAATTAATCTCTACTTGAACAGTTCATGCTGTTCTTGTGACGTCGTTGTCAATGAAAAATGTATTAATTATTTTGCGTACTTAGTCAAATATTCTTATTGAGGATGAAAGAAATGTCCGTTAATCTATGTGAGTGGACGTGTCCATTAAAAAGAATAAGTAATGCTGTGATTGTATGAAATCTGCTTTGTATTCTTTTTCACTGAAAGTACTTTAGGTTTTTTATTATATATTTTTGTCCAGGTTTTAGTTTTACGTTTGAATTCATTATTTTCAATTTATGCCGGATGCGCCACGTCTAAAAATATTGAGAACTATCAAATATTCTACATAAAAAACGATAAGCTAAGAATCAATTTACATTTGTTATAGCAAAGTTCTCCTTTGCATGACTTCCATATTCATTAAAATGTTTTCTTAAAGGCAGTCCGATGTACTAAATGATTTTTAAAAATATGGAGGACGATAAAGTACCCTCCTGGTGATTATTAATAATATTCAGATAGCCAAAAGACAGAAATAAAATAAAATACATCACAATAACAGTTATAGTGTGGTAGCATATAAAGAATTTAATAGTTTGAATTACCATTACGTTTTTAATTTCAACATATTTTTATGAAATTCGATTATACATGATTTATAACTTAATTGAAAATACTTGTCATTGCGTCAAATTAGTATGCACTGGCAGCTTTTAGGTAGAGTGGTTGTTCAGTATTTGAACGAAAACTGTTGCATCATATCGAAGTTGGCACAAATATAACTATTTTTCGTTTTTAAAAACACAATTTGTCGAATTTCGAAAGGGGAACATAGCTGTGCGACAGAATTTCAACCATTTTGTAAGTATGCGTGTGTCACTAAATTGATAGTTGGTACAATTTACAATGCTGTAATATTATTTAAAATTGTAGAATAAATTCAAGAAAGATATTGTAATTTGTGGCTTTGTCGTGATAGGAGAATATAAACAGGTCTCATTTAGTGAACAATTATTTTCACAATTTTTTCAATTTTGATAAACCGTTTCGCGTACAAATGACCTCAAAACAATTTCAAGTCGATTGAAAGAAATTTGAAGCAGATATTTGCATTTACATATTAAAATGCTTTGTCGGGCGGAGCATGCCAGTGGAGTCAGCAACTCCAATTAGTTAAGTTCGTCCTAACAAATACAAGGGATTAGTATATGGTCAAAATTGGTGACCACGTTATTTTTAAGTAATCTATTAAGCGTAATACGGTATTTTGTGCCATTAATAATGTGTGATATTAATAATATAAAAGCAAGTATTTCTAATTTGCCGGGAGCGGAGGTTCATCTAACATCGCCTGTCTTTGTCTTTTTAAAAATGCTGTTCAAGGAATAGCACTCTGTAATTGTTTTCGGTTTTCCTGGCAATCAAAGATATGTGAAATAACATCAGGTCTCAATTTAATAGCCATATTTGTCATTAACTTGAAATACATGACCGTGAGTATTGCTCAAGGTAAAAATAATTGAAAACTATCTCTCTGCTATTTGAAATTCAAGAAAGCCTACATTAAAATGATCCTCAAAACAATATTTAGCCGCTTTGCTCTCGCATGGATTTTTACCATAATGTCATTGCTTCTCCGTTCTTTGGTAAAGTAATAAATCGTATATTTGGAACAAAACTGGTCTATTTTTATTAGATTTAAGTTTTTGAAGCTTATATTTATGTCATGTTCACTACTAAAGAATACAGAAGTAATGTTACTTTAGGAATATAAATACAGTAATTTGTTATTTATTGTATTATATCATAATCCAAATTTAATATACTCAATAATGCAAAGTCTGCCGATAAAAAATCCTCTGTAAAATTAAAATTTTGGACTTATGAATGAAATGTTTCATTCCAGTCAATGTTGTTTGTTCATATCATTTTTTTTAATAATATTTATTTATTGTTCATGTTTATGTTTAACTTTTTGGAAGATATACCGGATGCCTACGATATTGCTAGCCAGTCTATAACTTCTTTGTAAAAAAATGATATCGATTTAAAATTTTGGGATGTTGTATGGTTCAATAGGGTGCACAGTTTAATTGCTTCAAGATCTGATTTTCATTTCCGGAAACAGTATAAAATTTGTTATTTTTAATGGAACATCCTATATATTATGCGAAATTTAGATTGCCCAGAAAATTGTAGGTCCAAAACATGTAGCGTACCCTATATTTATCTGACAGTTTTCGAGAAAATGGCGGTTGAAAATATTATATCAATCATAAATTATTTCATTTTCACATAAAACAAATGAATGTAGGAACAAATCTGTTACGGTTATTTAAGTTTTTTGGTGAGTAAAATTTGATAAAGTTATAAAAATTTCATTTCCGGCTGAACTGGAAGTACTACGAAAAGTGACTTTCATGCTCAAATTACTTCGATATTTTTAATGGAACACCCTGTATTGATCTACTAATCTTTCTGGATATTTTTTGTTTCTGGTGTCCCCTGTCTAAACCTAATAATTTATGAGATATCGGCGACTGAATGTTCACCTGCACTAATATGTCACAAATCTGCTCAAAGCAGAAAAATAAAATAAGTATCAAAAGTGAAACACTAAAAGTAATAGATAGGCATAATTTATTTTACCCATAATTTAAATGTTCAAAATGTACACCGTTGACTTCTCGGAAAGAATTAATCTTTTTTTTAAATTCCCGAAGAACGTTTTCGATCTGAATTGGAGTAATAGAGTTTATCACTTGCGTAATTCTATTTCTAAGGTCTCCTATGTTATATGGTTGTGTCTTATACACCTTTTTCTTGATATGGGCCCAGTAAAAAAATCCAAAAGTGTAAGGTCTGGGGATCTCGTCAGCCACCGTATAGGACCATTGGTACCTATCCAGCGATTATTAAAAGTTTAAGTTCTGTTTAAACATCATTTTTTATTGTGTAGCCTTTGTGACAGTGCAGGTGAACAATCAGTCGCCGATATCTCATAAACTATTAGGTTTAGACAGGGGACACCAGGAACAAAAAAATATCCAGAAAGGTTAGTAGAATGTAAATTTAAGGTTCAGTACAGGGTGTTCCATTAAAAATATCGAAGTAATTTGAGCCTGAAAAATCACTTTTCGTAGTACTTCCGGTTCAGCCGGAAATGAAATTTTTATGACTATCAAATTTCACTCACCAAAAAAACTTAAATAACCGTAACAGATTTGTTCCTACATTCATTTGTTTTATGTGAAAATGAAATAATTTATGATTGATATAAAGATAGATATAGGGTATGCTACATGTTTTGGACATACAATTTCCTGGGCAATCTAAATTTCTAATAATATACAGGGCGTTCCATTAAAAATAACTAATTTTATACTGTTTCCGGTTAAACCAGAAATGAAAATCAGATCTTGAAGCAATCAAACTGTGCACCGTATTCAACCATACAACATCCCAAAATTTGAAATCGATATCTTTTTTTACAAGGAAGTTATAGACTGGCTAGTAATATCGTATGCACCCGGTATACCTTTACGAGGAAAACTTAATTTAAATTGTCCTGAAGATGTGGCAAAATACGCGAAACGTCGACTAATTAAAACTTGGTTTTCTCCTTTGTACCGACCTTACCTTAACTAATTTAAAAATAAATAAATATTATATCTGGCGTTGTTACAGTAGTTGTTTTGCACTCGGTAACTGCACACTATTTATCGTTTTTTTCTTTTACTATCCATATTACAGTAAGTATTGCCACTAACAAAACAGTAAAAAAAATAGGGAAAACAGGTGCTAAACACCATATCTAAACATTGATAAACGGGTTAACTGTGTTCCCGTCACTCAATTGGCATCAAATAGCAGCTGTACGGTACATGGGAGCTCATAACGCCACCGTTCGATAACGGAGCGTTATTCAGCTCGCTTACTTTAACATTTTTTTACATATGAAGGCGATGTCTGATAAATAACATTTCTTGCACACTTGCCAAACACGGCATACTATTGTACTTTTATTAGGTCTACTTTTGCCTAATATATTTTGAACAGATCGGATAAAACAGACATATAGTGAACATATCTAGCAAATTAAGTTTAAATGGAAATACAAAATGAACTTGTTTGTTTCACCTTGTAAATGCATTGCCTAATGTAGCAACTTTATGTTTATGGATCTACTATTTAAGATTTGGCAACCAGCTTAAAATACCCATACATTTACCTGTATTCATTAAAAAGAGAATTCCAAGTGTATGTACATTTCACATTCTGTAATTGTAATAATATTTTTCGTTCCTTGGAGAGTTAATTTCATAGCGCTTAAGTTTAATTTATGGCGGAGGCGCCATTGCTAACATAATGCTAGCCGGGCACGAAGATTATCAATTGCTAAGACCTACCTTCAAATAAATTAAAAATAATTAACAGAAAACTTCCCTTAAATTAGCTTTTTTATGTTCTTTAAAACGGTTTCTACACGACCTGATTTGCTGAAATGCAAAATATATGTGAGATGATAATTTACTCTTTTGTTATACGTCTAGATTATTAACGCTATAGTTAAGATAGACACAAAACACGAAATTAATCGTTAAGTTTATTTTAAAACAATGGAGTATGTGAACAAATAAATAATTATTATTATAAAATGTGTAACATTTTTTAAAATTTATAAATTTAATTTCAACAGATAATAATTTATACAATCATTTTTAGAAAGTTTCGAACGGTAACGTATACAATACCATATAACCATTAGTATCTTATTTAACCATTAGTAGGTAGGTTATTTGTCGTATACATTCAATGGTTGCGTAGATACTTTCTTCCGTTAATCGTGATAATATTAGTTACTATTGTAGAATAAATTACAAACAACCATTTAATAACTTTAAAGAACTTACTGTGAAGAAATATGTGTAAAAAGTTATATAACTGTAATTTATGTTTCTGACACTACTAATTAAATAATATTTAGTTTATTTATTAAATTGAAATTTATCTAATCAAGCTAGCACGGCCTAATAAAAACTAGTAAACCAGTAAACTAGTAAAAAATATATGCACGGTATTCCACTTTACCGTAACACATTAATCTTAAAAATAAAATGAATCGTGTTTAGAAAAAAAGTAATAAATGCGGAAAAATTCTACGGCACTGGTTTTAGCCAGTTAACTTAAACCAGCCTCATTAATAGTTGTATCTAGTTAGACATTTAAGTGTATCAAATCTCAATTTAAGAATGCGTTTTCACCAAGCATCCAACTTAAATCTATAAATCGGTGTTAATATTTTTCTGTTAATAATATTAAAAAACGAAAACAAAGGATTCATCCTAAATAATAAATAGATTTAATATACAGGTTGTCTGGAAAAAGGACGCCAATCCGGTAACCATAGATTTCTTGAGCAAAAATAGTAGGACTTCCACAATGCCATTTTTCATTTTAAACATCCATGTTCTTTATACAGGGTGTCAAATTTTGAAGTTTAAAAATAGTTTGTTTCAATAACTCGAGTATTTCGTAACATATTTATTTAAAATTTGGTACAATGCTAAAGCTTAAGGAGTCACATCGATTGAAGAAAAAAAAACAAAAATTAATTGTCAAATAATCAAAATGAAGGAATTCCAGTACCCACCGACCCACAGCTTTTTAGTACCTGCGCCAATGACTCCCAAACTATCTTTTTTAAGTAACAATTCATTTTGGATTATTTTATGTCCCTTAACAAATTTCGAGAAAATGCCTCGTTTTAGAGATAAGTTGAAAAATATTGGTGCCTACGCGGCTTACGGTAATCTCATAATTTTCAAATATCTCTAAATCAAGTCAGCTGCTTCCGAAAATAAATGTCAATACCTTGGATACGATAGAATTGTTTGTTTACTGTCAAAGAAAATCCAAAGAATTGTACCCTTTTCTGAAATGACGGATATGATTTTATTCATGGGTAATATTCAAATATTTCTGTAAACTGTAAATATTTATTTCTATTTCTCGATTAGGAAAATGTGACTCCCGGAAAATTTCTCAATAGATTTCATCTCAAAAGCAAATATCTTTCAAATATTGTTAACCGTCTGAGGGAGATTGTATATTTAAGGGAAATACGGAAGGGTAATTGCGGCCGACTCAACCTGAACAGGATGAGGAATTTTTAAGAATGGTTGAGGAACCACCGAAAATTAGTACCAGGGTGTTGGCTAAGCAGGTCGAAAACATAGAGAAAACTCAGGTACACACTATTTTATGTAGTCAACAGCTGTACCCATTCCATCTCCAAAAAAGTATATGTTCTCTTGCCTCAAGACTTTGAGGCAAAATTTGTATTATGTAGATAGTTATGTGAAATGATTAACCGAGATCTATGTTTTATCAGAAATATTTTGTTTACTGATGAAGCTACATTTACGAGAAACGGGACGACAAATATTCATAACACACACATATATATGGGCTAAAGAAAATCCTAAATCCATAGTAGAGACGTATCATCAAGTAAACTTTTAAGTCCATGTGTGGGCAGGTGTCGTAGATAATTTTCTTTTGGGCCCAGTATTTTTACCAGGAAACTTGCATGGTCATTAATTTTTGCAATTTCTTAAAAACACACTGCCCGATATAATAAATGAATTGCCTTTACACGTAACACAAAATATTTGGTTTCAACTAGACGATGCTCCTCTTTATTTTGCTATAAATGTTGAAAACTATTTGAATCAAATCTCTCCTGATCGCTGGATTGATCGGAGTCAAGTTGGACCATCTGTTCAGTGGTCACCCCGTTCCATAGATCTTACGCCCTTGGACTATTCAGTCTGGAGATTTATGAAAGATTTTGTGTATATGGTTCCGATTTTGAGCGAGAATCATTTAAGTGAAAGAATCCTTCAAGCTGGAGGGCAGTTCAGGTTGAAGCCAAATATTTTTCAAAGTCTTAAGATTTTCTTTAATAAAGAGAGCTCGTATGTGTTTACAGAAACATGGAGGTCATCTGAACAATTTCTTTAGACTGGCTACTTTTTTATTTCTACTGGTTTTTTTTTATTGCTAAAGAATTACGAATAATTTTAAGAAAATAAGGTGTATTAAATTTGTTATCTTGTTATAATGCTTCTAATTTATAAATAATTGTAGATTGTTGAATCCATTGCGCCTACCAATTTTTTGTCTGGGCGCCATTGACTTTAGAAATAGTTATTTTTGGCTTGTCCTTTATTATTGATATTTTTATACCTATTGCAAAATTTGAATACATTATTTAGTTTTAGTATTTGAAAATTATGAGATTACCGTAAGACGCGTAGGGACCAATATTTTTCAACTTATCTCTAAAATGATCATTTTCTCGAAATTTGTGAAGAGACAAAATAATCCAAAATGAATGATTAACTTAAAATATAGGGATTTCTTATTAACAAATAATAAGCATCAGTATTGCCTCTAATTTTATATACATGTACAGTGCGTTCACAATGAAAGGAATAAATTCAATATAATCTGAACAACGGGGTTTTGCCAAAAAACACTCGGACACGTCGATTTGCAATTTTGAATTGGCACATTTTGAATCATACGTCAAGTCAGTGTCGCTTCCGGTTTTTCCGGAAGTGACATGAACTTTGTTATTTTAAATGTAACACCCTGTATTTTTGTACGGATTTGTATAGACCATAAAAAGACGTTTCCAAAGATGTAGTAAGCACGTTTTTATGAATGATTACTTTTTTGTATGATTTACAAAAAAACGTGAGATATTTACTGCACCAACATAGTGAGTGTTCAATAGATTTTTAAGTTGTCAAAAAGTAATTGAAGTTTCCAATATCAGGTGTCTGTAAGTTCAAGTGACATTTATTTACCGAAAAAATGAATTTAACGGAAAAAAGATCGAATTGAGGTGCTTATGATGTTTGGTTTTGGTGACAGAGTTCGTACTCAATAGCAGGTATGTAACTTATTTAATGAAAATCATCCTGACTGTCCACCCATTATCCAATCTAGTGTGAGCAAAATTGAAAAATAAATAGAGAGTTTGGCTACGTTAGAGATTAACCTAAAGGCCGACCAAAAAAGGTACCTGAAGATGTTAAGGTAAATATTCAGTTACACGTTCAAGAGAATCCCCATGTAACGGTTAGAGAACTCAAGTAACTATGATATGGCAACGGAATCAGTATCAAAAAATTCTTCGAGCAGCTAAGTACCACCCTTATAAAGTACACCTGGTGTATGAATTGTCGGAAGACGACTTTGACCGAAGAATGCAATTCTGCGAGATACTACATGGAAAGCACAATGAAAATTTAAATTTAATAGAACACATTCTTTTTTTCTGATGGGATCACTTTCTGTTTAAGTGGTCATATAAATAGATAAAATTGCAGACACTGGGCGACAGAAAATCCTTATTGGATGCAAGAGGTTCACACGCAATATCTTCAGAAAATTATTGTATGGGCAGGAATTGTCGGCAATCGAATTATTGGGCCTTATTTCTTTGAAGGAACACTAAACGGAGAACGCTATTTAGAGCTTCTTCAATTCAAACTTATTCCTGCTTTAGCTGTTCTGTCTCCCAACCATAGGACCCTGACGTACCAAATAATATAATTTGGTTTCAACAAAACGGGGCACCTCCCCACTATGTGATCGCTGTTCGTCAATTTCTAGATGCAAGCTTCCCCAATAGATGGATTGGTAGAAATGGACCTATTGAGTGACCGCCGAGGTCACCTGATCTGACCCTTTTAGATTTTTTCTAATGCGGTTATTTAAAAACCAAAGTCTGTGTGAACCGACCTAACAACCTTAATGACTTAAAAGAAAGAATACGTCAGGAAATCCGACTAATCTTACTAGAAATAATTCACAATGTCCAACGAGAAATAATTATTCGAATTCAAAAATGCATTGAAGTAAACGGGCAACATATTGAACACGTATTAACTTAGAAACATTTTTTAGACAGTTGGTGCAGTAAATTTGTAAATAATACAAAAAAATATTCATAATAAAAACGTGTTAACTACATTTTTGGAAACTTCTTTTTATCGTCTATACAAATCCGTACAAAAATACAGTATTACATTTAAAACGACAAAGTTGATGTTACTTCCGGAAAAACCGGAAGTGACACTGACTTGCCATGTGATCCAAAATGTGCCACTTCAAAATTGCAAATCAACGTGTCCGAGCGTTTTTGGCAAAATACGTTGGTCAGATTATATTGAATTTATTCCTTTCATTGTAAACGCACTGTATATGAAATCCGTATGATATTATTTAAGATGAATTATTTGTTTTCATTTTGTGATCTCAACAATAAAAAATTTTTAAGTTTTATGTTGGTAATCTTGGCGACGAGGGTGTGCTAACGCAGCCTTAATATCTTTTCTAGTTTTTGAAATAATGTAAAAAACTACAATTTTGTTTAACAACCAACAAACACAAAAATAACATATTTTACTCACCCTATTGCTAAATACCTCCACACTGCCAGCGTCAGGGTTAGACAGATGGAAATTGTGTGAAGAATTTGTGTTACATGATTGTGAAATAGCATGAAAACCGCGCCGTAGTACGGAAAATCTCTCTTCCCCAGCAACTCCAAGTGGTAGTAATACGCAAATGGAATGTACTCTATCATAAGTAACATATCTGCGACCGCGAGGGCTGTTAAAATCCTATTTATCGGCGCACTAGCCATGTCCTTTCTAGTTAGCACAACTATGTTCAATATGTTGGCAATAGTCCCAAAAACACACACGGATATGGATAAATATGGATGGTAGTGTTCAGCATAACTTGCCGCTAGACGCTCTAAATTAACACCTCCACAATTCGAGCCCTGCTGTATGTATCTATCATCAGTAATATTGTTGTAATCCATTATTTTCTTTATGTCGTCTTCCGAGATATTGAAAGTAGAATTTTGTAGAAGTCTTCGCACGTATATTTTGAATGCTGTAGAGTTGGTTACGGTGATCATTTCTTGTATATTAATTTTTGTTACATGAGATTGGACGCTGATATACTTGTTTTCGGTGCATTATTTCAATTTTAATTTTTTTTCTGCTAGACGTCGGACGTATACCTGAAACTAAAATATTTTAATTAACAATAAAGTTGATTATTCTTGGCAGTTGTTACATTACATAACTATGAAACAAATGACGTACGTTTTATAAATATTAGTATATTAACTTTTTTATGCTCTTTTGGTCTGTGTGTAAGAACCCAAAGTCGTTTAGTTTAATAAAGAACATAACGCAACATTAGTACTCATTAGAGACTTATGATTCTGATATCGTCCTTGTTGATGTTGCGTGTACCTACTTCGCACTGACGAAGGTAATAAGCGGAAATCGGTCTTCGAATGGTATACGCGACGGAGTCAAGAAGGATCTCCATTTATTTCGTAAAAAATTTTTTATTAGTGGGCAACCGCAATTGAAGTTTAATCACTTATCTTTGTAAGATAAAAATCTATAAATCATCAAGAAGTGTGTGTGGCAACTTTATTAAACTTAAATTAAATAAAGTGAGAGGATTATGACTTTGGTACTTTATTTACGACGATTTACTATGTTTCCGTTATTGACCACCATTAAAAATTGGTTAAATAAGTTCTGTATACCAAGCATATTAATCCATTAGCAAGAACTGCTACAAGTATTGTGACAGCACAACCCGCTACAGTATATCATACTCATTGGTCATTAATAATTGTAAAGTACACAATTATTGTGGTTCTGGTCTTCAGGTAAAAATACAGACTTAGCACTCACATTCGGTTCATCAGAGGAACGCACAGTGGTGTCAAACGGACATTTTGTTGCCAACAATTTGTAACGTTGTGATTTTTACACCAATTCTTATAAAATTTGGTATGCAGAACAGGAAAGTGTTAAAGATTAATGTGAGTAATGAAAAGCCATTAAAATGTTATTGATTTGTTTATTAAATAATAACAAACATAACCCTTTGAGCAACAAATTTTGCTTTTGTGCCAATTTTTATAAAACTTGGTACTTTTGAGTCGTTGAATCCAAAAACAAGAATTCCTAAGTTCAAAATGGCGGATCCAATATGGCGGACTTATAATCCAAAATTTAATCAATTGTTGTGAATCTCAGTACTTAGAGTTTTTTCTTCAACAGCTCCTGTTATTTCATGCATGCAAGTAAGGTTGGCAAAAACCTTCTTGCAGTATTCCGTTATTGCTATTGTCGCTAACGTGATGAGGTTTGTCTAATATTAAACCAAAATCGTTACGGATTGTTCCTGCACACTTTTTGTCTTAGTTTATTGTTCTCTCTTATTTTCTTCGGTGATCGTAGACCAGTTTTGGAATGATTGATTATAGGATACATGAAAAACTTACTCCATAAACCTGATTCAAGCGAATAAAGTTGATAGCCCAAATCTGAATATTTCCTCTCTTTCTGGTTTTTGTTTTACACGTGGAGGATCGGTCATTTCTCTCGATTTAACTAGGCATATATTAAGTCACCATAGATGATTTTCCTTCCAGGTAATCTCTGTGAGGTACATCCAAGCTTTCCAGCAATATGAAACGTAACCCTTCAACAGGTGCTTCACTTTTACGTTACGCAAGCGATAACATTCTTTCGTATCAATAAAAGCTTGTGGTATATGATAAACCCCATGGGCACCTAATAATCATCAGAAAAACGAGAAACAGTGGATTATTGTCACAGAAGACATATTTGATTATATATAGATATTTTAAGAAATAACATCAATAATAATGTTACATGTTAAAAACCTGTGATCCTACCTTGCTTCTGAAATTTTTCATTTTCACAAATACAGGGTGTCGCGCTTAACTCATTGAATTTTTGGCCGATTTCCAAATTTTTTTATTAGAATATAGGGTAACAAAAACTATATACGTATGATACTGCTCTTTTTATTAGTTCAATACACGGCCAACTGGGATGTATTTTTTAACGTCAAAAACTGCTAATTGCAATTAACGATTTTTTTTCAAAGAATTAATTAAATATTTTTATTTAGCATCTCTTAAAACGTCTTATCACCAAGTTTCATCAAATTCGTATCATCTTCAGGTGAGCACTTCATGATGATTTTATTCATATTTTAGTTTATAATCCATATTTTACTATTAATAATAAAATTATATAACAATTTGTTTGTTTTTACTGCACAAATAACGTCTCTTTTTTAAATCGAGCCAAAAATAAAGTTATAGGCATGTAACATAGAGTGGTCGCCTGAAAATGATCCGAATTTGATGACACTTGGTGGTAAGACGTTTTAAGGGATGCTGAATAAGAATATGTAATCAATTTTTTGAAAAAAAAATGCTAATGGTAATTAATAGTTTTTGACGTTAAAAACGCATCCCAGTTGAAGGTGTATTGTACTAATAAAAAAGCAGTATCACACGTAGATAGAGTTTTTTTAACACTACATTCTAAAGGAATTATAGTCTTGTATCACATTTAAGTGCGACACCCTGTAAATGCATCAAAATGCATTATGGGTCTTTTTAAATTGTATAGGTAGATAGACTAACTGTCACAAGTAGTATTTCATTTGACCCGGGCAGACTCGGCAAATAATTAAAAGTTTAGTCAAAGTATTTTTTTTTTAAACATGGGTATGAAAAAAAATTGTATATAAAAAAAGGTAACGTATCTTAAAAATGAAACACAGAATTTATAAAAAGTAAAAGGAATACCATCGATGTATAATACGTTAATAAAAGTTAAGAATTTATAACTTTATTTTATCATATTATTGATACATGCACTCAGGCCTTTTTCGCGAGTAATCGAAAAGGTTAAATTTGAGACCGTGTACCATAACAGTGAGAGCTTCAAATAATAAAATATTTGGGTAAATAAAACTTCAACATATCTATTTTATTATAAAAATAATTCCCACTTTCAAGGAAGATGTTAGCAAACAGCATTTTTGACAGAGCCTTATGCGGAACAACTGGATGGTATACTGGAACGTGAACGACATCGCTCATTTTCCTTGTCGCTTCATTGTAATTGAATTAGTTAAATTAGTAGGTATGGCGGCACTTGAGCCTGGGAAAATTTTGAAGACCGTGGGAACTTTTGTCGGCGGATATCAAAGGCGTGTGAACTTTTCGTTCCTTTGATATATGCCGACAGAAGTGGTGCGGGGGCTGTTTTAAAGACCGTGGGAAAACTCTCATCAGTGTGAGGTATCTTCAATGGAAGCCGTTTATCAGGTGTGAATTGACTGTTGTCAGGAGTGAACTACTTGTACTTTGACCTACCTAACCACTTGAGACTGAATGTACTCTCGAAATAAAGCTAGGACTCTAGTATTAGCTAATAAAGATTGATTATCGATTATCAGAGAACCAATGATGTAAATTAATTTTTAAAATTAAGATGAAGAATTTCATTTCTAATTGGATTGTCAACAATAGGGACACTCATGCGGATATACCTGACTCCTTATAGTGACAGCCTCTTTTGTAGGGAAGTCTGACAGACACCAGAGCCGGTACGGCCTCCATGTAGAAGGGCGTTAGCTTTACATGAGCCGAATTGTCAACTTTTGCACAATCTCAGCGAGATGATAACCAATTATTGAAAAACATTCCTCGGTAATATTTATTTTATAGGTTCAAATCGTAATTAAGTTCTAGGTTAAACTATGTAGGTACTTAGTGTATTGATGCAATAATAAATAGTTTATATTCTTTATTTTAAATACAGAGATAATGGGTGTAACATAAAATTGTACATAATAATTATAAATTATCAATAACATTATATTACTATACATTAGCTGATATACAGGATGATAAAAATTTAATACAAAGCATTAATGTGTACAAAAATAATTTTTACAGAAAATATTGTACTTAAATATTGATACAAATAACTTAATTTTTTTAATTTTTTATAACCGTAGGGCACAGAGCTATGATTCTCAAAAAAATTTTCGTTTCGTAGAATTGGGTTTATACATTTTTGTCTCTATCCTTGTTACTACTTCATGCTCCTTTGTTCTTCGAATATTTTTTGATAGTATGTAGATAGGAGCGGATCTACTGAGAACCATATTTTTTATAGTATCAAAATTTATGAGCTGTCCAGCCGCGTGGTTGAGGCTTATCCCCTTTACTTTACACACCACCTTTTCTTCGTTATGAGTGGGAGAAAAAACTTTGAACGCATAATTTTTAGGGCCACCTGACACAAATTCCGTAATGTAGCTTCCAAAACCATAACTTTCTAACTCGTCGGTCATCACCCCTACAAATTCCCCTTTAGGGATTTCAACCTCCCCAGGCTTTGATATATAGATGACACTGTCTGTATCGTAATATAGAACTCTGTCTTCAAGCTGTTCTAAGTAGGAATATAGTTTCAATCTAGCCTGTGCTGTAACGTATGAGGCTATGATCACATTTACCGTTCTTAGGGGATCGTAGACTTCCTCCCTAGGCTCATAGTTTACAATAAGGGTGTTCTCGTTTATAGGAAGAACGCTATTAACATATATCCCGGGGTTGGACAAAATTCCAAAGAATTCACAGGGATCGTTAATAATTTTTGTCTTGGGCTGGTTCTCTCGCTGTCCGAACTTGCCCCAGAATGAATTTAAAATAAGTTTAGCCAAAGATCGGAGACCAGGGTTTACAAGAATCTCGGAAAATTCTAACTTTACATCTTCTGTAACAAAAAATTGTTCGATGTATCTCTCCTGTTCCTGTTCTACATTACAGTGCGAGGGCCAACCGGATGCCTGTTGTTTTATCTTGATGAATTTATTCATCATATCGGTAAACAAACCGGATATATTTGCAGTTTTCTCATACTGCTGAACGTCATACTTCCAAATTTCGTATGTCTGAATTATTTTGTACCCCTTCTTCATAGCTGTTAACACCTCTTCAATAACCCATGTACCTGTTAAAGCTCTCTCGTTTTCATTATGGGTACAATTTTCAGAACTCTGTGTTTCCCCACAGGTACGACACAAAACGAACATGAGTTTATCGTTCATCTTTACAGGTAACACAGGATGGTAGAGCTCCTGAGGTGGTAAGATCTTACATTTTATCACCCCATCGATGTTGGTCATGTCTTTAGGGCATTCATCTCCTACGTAAACCTCGGGATGGCCAATGGGGAATTTGCCATACTTACAAACCCAAGGGTACAGGCTGCAGACGTCCACATACCTGATCTTTTCACCTGGAAGGCACCTGTAGTATGCCTTTACATTCCCTGTGCGCCCTCCATAAAACGCATCTCTAGCGTTTAGGGGAATATTGGTAAGTAGAAGGTGATCTTCTGTATATTTCTCTATTTCCTTGTCGGTTTTTACTAGTCTTCTAAATTCGCATTCCCACATTTCCACAACCTTGTACCCCAGTTCTTTAAGTCTCTCGGTTTTTGCAATCGTGGAGTCATGGCGAGAATTTAAAGTTACGGCAGGATCGTCGTGTAGAGGATCGTCTCTACCAAATCGAAAACAAGTGGGGCAACCATGGTAATAACAACCATAGAACTCAAAGATCTGCTTTGTTTCCTTACAGTATCCGTCAACTTTAACGCCATGTGGTTGAATCTCCCGACCATTCGCTGCATGTAAAATTTCTACACCTCTACTGTGTTCTTCCCATATCAGCCATTGGATAGCAATTTTGCTTTGGTTGTCCCTCCACCTATAACCATTCTTCGGGATAATACCTATAGTGTTGGGATGAAGAAAATTTCGTCTGTAAACCTTGTTACAAGTCAGAGGCTATGGTACAGGCTTCAGTAAAAGGACAAACGTTTCCGGTGTCAATCAGCTGCTGCCGAAATTTAATACATGCTTGAGTCAAAATATTCACATCAGAAATACAGTAATCAATAATGTCTTTCCGCATATCAAATGTACTGTTTCTATGTTTCTCATACCACTTTAGAAATTGGCATCGGGCATCGTCTTTCATGCTGTCTGGGTCGTAATATTCCAGAGCCGGTATGGGTCCGATATAGTTCGCGTTGGCTGTTGTATTGAAGTGATGGGGGAAGTAACCCTTTTTGAGTTCTTGCAAGTCGAAAGCTTTAGGTAGCTTAGAGAGGGCCATGGGAAAATAATTGAGTGAGTCCAAAAATTTTACATTACCCAATTCCATCATAATAATTTTTGTCCCCCTCATAATTATTGGTTCAGGTTTGAGGTCTGTATTGAAGAGGAAATAGTTAAGGATAAATTGAGTGTCATATCCAGCTGCATTATGAGCGATAACCACCACTTGTTTGAATTTCTTTCTCTGTTTAAGGATATGATCTATAAAATTCTTTATAGGACTCGAGGTAATCACTTGTTGTCTGTATCCACATTTTTGGCAGAAATATAGGTTTCCATCGTCCATGCACACGTCACATCTCTGCTGTAAAACACATAGGTTTGGCTCGTGCAGGAGTGAACCATCTTCCAAAACTTTCTCCTGCCTTGACTCCAAGTCGTAGAAAACGAAGAGCAGATCTTCCACTTTGGGGTTACTTTTATCGGGTTGCACAAAACATAAGTGGTCATTAGGAACGTGGGTATTACATATTCTGCAAAATATTTCCCCACAGGTATGCTGTCTGTCACTCTTCAATGTTTTGAGGCAGTCTATGCAAAGCTTAATTCGTTCACATACCGTGCTTTTA
Source organism: Rhamnusium bicolor (assembly GCA_029963845.1). Lineage (NCBI taxonomy): Eukaryota > Metazoa > Arthropoda > Insecta > Coleoptera > Cerambycidae > Rhamnusium > Rhamnusium bicolor. Next base: position 46,057 of record JANEYF010005112.1, read on the forward strand.
CCTAGAGACCCTAACTTCCTATGGTTGTTATAACAGTTCTGTCCTCTAAATTTTCTATTACAGTCTGCGCACTTTATTCCGATCTCTTTTTCACACACCGGCGACTGCTGACAACAGGGGCATGTACCGCCGCACCTATGCTTATTTTTATGGTCATATGGTATGTGACACATTTTGCAAAAGTAACTACATGCAAATGCTGCTGTAAGAGAGGTTATCACGTTAAAATGCCCCTTGTGATATAGTAAATTCAAAAGAAAGGCCTCCATTATTCCCCTCATACATTATGTCTCTGCCTTTTCCTCCGTATAGATACACAGTAATTTTATACTTTTTCAAATGATTCTGAAACTGCTCCAGCTCGGGGATGCCGCAGCCTTCTTGTGGGATCACTACACCTGCATTGACGCACAATTCACGAGCTCTTTGAGCCTGAATTTTCCCGATATCACGGCGCAATTTGATCCTACTTGGATCCTTGTCCACGTACGCAATAGCCACTATCAGAGCTCGAGGTAAGCACATATTGTCTTTATTGTTTATTGTCACAATACCCCGCCGCATACCGCATTCTTCCTTGAAAGTATTATAACTGCCTGCACTAGCTTTTCCTCTCCCCGCTGGCATTCGAACAGAAGTTATTCCGAGGCAAAACGTCTCAGTGTTGAGTCCGCTGGAGTTGGACTGATAGACACTGCTGATAATATCCCAGACGTCATCGTACGTAATTTCATTAGCTGGGCGAAAACGAACCCATCCGTCACCTCGCTGAAACTCCTTTGAACAGAATGTGATACCTACTTGATCACCGGCCTGAAGACCCTTTGTAACTTTTTCAATGACTTGATTGACGGCGCTCCTCACCCATGACACAGGTTCTTCATTATTAGGTATCGGTTTAATTTTAAACTCAAGAGTGCGGCCTTGTAGATTAAAACGTTTAACTTTCTTAACAAAATCCTTGGCTATTACGAATTTTTCCATTTTGTTTTTATTTTAGGAGAGACTCTGAAATAGACAACTGACTCGTTCAATGAATGTCGAAAGACTGACTGATCGAGCTACAATCACTGTTTATGTATATCTCAGAAGGTCTCAGTTAGTGACATGTATACAACATCCTCTTCTTGATGCCAAATACAATACAACTGAAAATAAAAGTTTGTAAAAATAATTTTATTTTATCGAGACTGAAGTTGTAAATAACTTATCAGAGAACAAATCAGCGATATAATTTAATTTTAAAATAAAGCTGTCGATTATTGTTTCTCGAGTCGAATAGCCAACGATTGGGGTACTCATACAGAAATACCTAACTAGTTTTGGTGACAGTCTCTTTTTGTAGTCGTATTTTATCAAGATGATAACCAATTAGTGAAAAACAAGGGAAATACCACTTTATATAATAATATATATTATTATTTTAAAAACTAATTTACATAATAACAATCATTCCATCGAATCAGAACTTTTTCTTTTGCCGCAGATAAAGAATAATAAAAAAATTCACTTATAAAATCAATTTCTCAGCTTTTATAGCTATTAATTAAAAAATTTATAATAGGAGCACCATCCTACCTAGTCGTAAACTTGCATTTTCAAATATATATATCGTTTGTAAATGTCTAACATTTCATGCTCAGCATGTTTACTTCTCTCTCAATGATGAGTTACGGCTGTTGTATAGGATATCAACGAAGTAGCCATCGAAATCTCTCGTTGAACAAATTCAAGCACACACACATTATAATATAAAGATATGACTAAAAGGGTGGAAAAACCGAAAAACCGTGTATTTTTAGTTTTATCAAACCATCCAAATTATTCGTGATACAATTAAACTTTATAAGAATGGGTTGTTTAAAACTATTTTTACATATCGTATACCATTTAAATCTTTTATTTTCTCGTCTTTTACATGTACCAAACAGATACATGTACCTACCTACTTATTTACTCTACTTTAATTATTTAGCCAATTATCAATAACCGATATAATATGCTGCAATAATTTTCTATTGTTAAAATGAAAATTATTTTGATGCATAAAATAATACAAATACATAAATTCAATAGGTGCTGTGATAACTAATCATTTTAGCGAAATATTAGAATCGATTATTCCAGCAATTTTTTTCAATTTTATCTATTGAAAGTACTTATTAAAGAATAGCGTATTATATATTTTATAATAATATAAAGAAATTTATGCTTGTAGAATATAATTCCACGAGGGTTAAATTTATCTACTGAGAGAAATAATCAGTTAAATGGTGGTTTTATATTATGTAGTTATGTTGTTTGTCGGTCTAGAAGCTCTAAATCATGATAACAAATTTAACAAAAAAAATTCACACCTTGTATCCATTTAAAATATTACGTAGATATACATAGTTCAGTAAACAATTTATACTCCACAGAGCATTAAATATAATTACGCTAGAAAGCCCCATCTAGAGAGAGGATATACATTGAAAATTGTTTGTTTTTATAGAAACAAGGCAAAAAAGAAAATGCAAACAACTAAATGCTGCTTTTTATGTTACGAATTCTACTATTTTTTTTTTAATTTGGAACAATTTTCCTATTACTACAATATAACACATTGAGACTAAGCGTTTTGAATATGTTCTAGATTTTATAAGTAAATACTAAATTTTAAATTGAAAATAACTCACCTGAATTTGAAAACAACGACGTCTCAATTGAGTAAATACAATCAACTAGGTACCTACATATGTAGACGTCTCGAGAAGTTAACGTCTTCGACACTTAAGCACAAATGATGTAACAAGTGAGAAATCGGTGGGTATTATAGTATAACCCACAGCGTTATTTAATGTGTGACGTTACGAGAAGCAATTAAGGGAGACCTAGAACCGGCTTAAAAAAGAGAATTTCGCAGACATGTCATGACAAGTCGGTGGACGACGAGTCAGATATTACAAATATGTATGTAATAGAAATTTATTTTATTAATTAATGACATGGAAAATAATATATCTTTTGCCAGATTGGTCTGATATCATGTCAAAATACAATTTTCATTATACTTAAAATATTTAGAGTGGAATGAAAAAATAATAACGCTGAAAAATTTTTTTTGCTAATTATTATATACAACTTTTACAAAACTTATCATAGATAAGTACAACATATATCTTTTTAAACAATTATTTTCCCGGCTATTTGCCAAAACGCCGACACTTGGATTACAAAAAAAAAGGTAATATGCACATTATGTTCAGTGACTCAATAATGTTATTTTTAATTCCAACTATTCTGTTCAGTAAAATATTTATATAGTATTATTACAGATTTAGCAAATTCGTAACTCGGTAGAAAAAAGAACAGTGTTGAAAATACATAATATTTAATCGAATTGGCACAAAATATTCGTTATTTTTATGTAATGGCATTTGTTACAGGTAATTTTACTTGCAAATAACCCTCCATATTTTTAAGAAATGTCTAATAGATTATCTTTGTACCGTGTGATATTATTTTTCCCCTGCTATCGATGTTTACATGCAAGATGATTAGTTATATACATATTGTTGTCATTAACGCTACCCTTTTAGATAAAGCATAATATCCAAAACTGACTGATCTCTCACGATAAAACGTTAGTGTTTCATATTTTCATCTAAATAATTATAAAATGTTTATCAACACACAGTTTACAGGGAATTGCGCAAATAAACGGGATTTGATGACATGATCTCTGATAATACCAAAAATCGCTACAAAACGAACAACTTTAATTCATGATTATTTATTTGGTATACTTTTTCCATCTGTCTACAAAAGAAATTTGAATACGTACATAGATACTCATAATAGATTGTAATGCCTAATGTCATATGGGGTGTTTGTTAGAATTATTACACTTCCTATTTTACTGAATTTTTATTTAACTTTGGAAGAAAATATTGCTGGTTTTTATTGAGATAAATGCTAAACAGCTAAGAATTGATAAATTATATGACACACAGAGCGTTGCTGAAATAGTTATCATATATTTTCCCTTTTGATACGGATGACATACCTGCGATTAGGTGAATATTTCTCATATACTTCTTACACTTATTATGACATTATTACTTGTAAAATTATAAAACACCAACGTACGAATTTCTTATAATGACCAATTAAGTTTTAATATAATTTCAAATACGTTTGCATTTCACAAATATTTTAATATTTATGAATAGGAGAACGAACATTGTAGTCTGAAATCATGTTTCACAGAAGGAATTCGATTTTAAGTGTTGTACGAGATGTTCTCTCTATAATATTACTTTTATAACAATACTGTCTAATATCACTAACACTTTTCATATCTCCGCGCGAATTTTTCATGTACTGTGTACATACAAACAATGGTTCAGTACCTCAAGAACTACCTACCGGTTATAATTCCAATCATCATTGACCGGCTGTACACCATTTAAGTTCCATACTATTGTAATTTATCAGATGAAAACTTCTACAAAATAAATCCTCAAAAACAATAAAGAATAACGTCTGTAGTGATTGAATTTAGACCTATATTTTCAGGGACATAGAAGAATCACTTCAGAATTAATATCACGCTGATATTATGATATTATAATATCATTTGGACATTCTTCTGTACCTACTAACTGTTATTAGCTTTTACACCATGTACTCGAGCATTACTTTAGTATTATTATTTAACTTCATGCAATACAGCAACCAAGTCTGTACGTGCAAAATGTAAAATATTCACCGTTTATACTGAAAACCTGATATACCTATTGAATGTGAAAAGGAGTGGGTGAATACTTTTTTGCGGTAGTGGATCATTATAATATAATAATAATAACCCTTTTTTTCGTATTCTATCTTCGAATTCCTTTGAAATATGTCAATATTTCGATCGCATCGTGTACGCTTTTGTAGCATGCATATTAAAGTCGAAATTTGGTAAGTACGCATCATTCATTTCAGTCATAATCTTATGATGACATTACAGGATGACCAACTGGAACTTCGTATTTAGACGCAGCACGATATGGGTCATGGGTAGTAATGTCATCATAAGATTATGACTGAAATGAATGATGCGTACTTACCAAATTTCGACTTTAATATGCATGCTACAAAAGCGTACACGATGCGATCGAAATATTGACATATTTCAAAGGAATTCGAAGATAGAATACGAAAAAAAGGGTTATTATTATTATATTATAATGATCCACTACCGCAAAAAAAGTATTCACCCACTCCTTTTCACATTCAATAGGTATATCAGGTTTTCAGTATAAACGGTGAATATTTTACATTTTGCACGTACAGACTTGGTTGCTGTATTGCATGAAGTTAAATAATACTAAAGTAATGCTCGAGTACATGGTGTAAAAAGCTAATAACAGTTAGTAGGTACAGAAGAATGTCCAAATGATATTATAATATCATAATATCAGCGTGATATTAATTCTGAAGTGATTCTTCTATGTCCCTGAAAATATAGGTCTAAATTCAATCACTACAGACGTTATTCTTTATTGTTTTTGAGGATTTATTTTGTAGAAGTTTTCATCTGATAAATTACAATAGTATGGAACTTAAATGGTGTACAGCCGGTCAATGATGATTGGAATTATAACCGGTAGGTAGTTCTTGAGGTACTGAACCATTGTTTGTATGTACACAGTACATGAAAAATTCGCGCGGAGATATGAAAAGTGTTAGTGATATTAGACAGTATTGTTATAAAAGTAATATTATAGAGAGAACATCTCGTACAACACTTAAAATCGAATTCCTTCTGTGAAACATGATTTCAGACTACAATGTTCGTTCTCCTATTCATAAATATTAAAATATTTGTGAAATGCAAACGTATTTGAAATTATATTAAAACTTAATTGGTCATTATAAGAAATTCGTACGTTGGTGTTTTATAATTTTACAAGTAATAATGTCATAATAAGTGTAAGAAGTATATGAGAAATATTCACCTAATCGCAGGTATGTCATCCGTATCAAAAGGGAAAATATATGATAACTATTTCAGCAACGCTCTGTGTGTCATATAATTTATCAATTCTTAGCTGTTTAGCATTTATCTCAATAAAAACCAGCAATATTTTCTTCCAAAGTTAAATAAAAATTCAGTAAAATAGGAAGTGTAATAATTCTAACAAACACCCCATATGACATTAGGCATTACAATCTATTATGAGTATCTATGTACGTATTCAAATTTCTTTTGTAGACAGATGGAAAAAGTATACCAAATAAATAATCATGAATTAAAGTTGTTCGTTTTGTAGCGATTTTTGGTATTATCAGAGATCATGTCATCAAATCCCGTTTATTTGCGCAATTCCCTGTAAACTGTGTGTTGATAAACATTTTATAATTATTTAGATGAAAATATGAAACACTAACGTTTTATCGTGAGAGATCAGTCAGTTTTGGATATTATGCTTTATCTAAAAGGGTAGCGTTAATGACAACAATATGTATATAACTAATCATCTTGCATGTAAACATCGATAGCAGGGGAAAAATAATATCACACGGTACAAAGATAATCTATTAGACATTTCTTAAAAATATGGAGGGTTATTTGCAAGTAAAATTACCTGTAACAAATGCCATTACATAAAAATAACGAATATTTTGTACCAATTCGATTAAATATTATGTATTTTCAACACTGTTCTTTTTTCTACCGAGTTACGAATTTGCTAAATCTGTAATAATACTATATAAATATTTTACTGAACAGAATAGTTGGAATTAAAAATAACATTATTGAGTCACTGAACATAATGTGCATATTATCTTTTTTTTTTGTAATCCAAGTGTCGGCGTTTTGGCAAATAGCCGGGAAAATAATTGTTTAAAAAGATATATGTTGTACTTATCTATGATAAGTTTTGTAAAAGTTGTATATAATAATTAGCAAAAAAAATTTTTCAGCGTTATTATTTTTTCATTCCACTCTAAATATTTTAAGTATAATGAAAATTGTATTTTGACATGATATCAGACCAATCTGGCAAAAGATATATTATTTTCCATGTCATTAATTAATAAAATAAATTTCTATTACATACATATTTGTAATATCTGACTCGTCGTCCACCGACTTGTCATGACATGTCTGCGAAAATTCTCTTTTTTTAAGCCGGTTCTAGGTCTCCCTTAATTGCTTCTCGTAACGTCACACATTAAATAACGCTGTGGGTTATACTATAATACCCACCGATTTCTCACTTGTTACATCATTTGTGCTTAAGTGTCGAAGACGTTAACTTCTCGAGACGTCTACAATGTAGGTACCTAGTTGATTGTATTTACTCAATTGAGACGTCGTTGTTTTCAAATTCAGGTGAGTTATTTTCAATTTAAAATTTAGTATTTACTTATAAAATCTAGAACATATTCAAAACGCTTAGTCTCAATGTGTTATATTGTAGTAATAGGAAAATTGTTCCAAATTAAAAAAAAAATAGTAGAATTCGTAACATAAAAAGCAGCATTTAGTTGTTTGCATTTTCTTTTTGCCTTGTTTCTATAAAAACAAACAATTTTCAATGTATATCCTCTCTCTAGATGGGGCTTTCTAGCGTAATTATATTTAATGCTCTGTGGAGTATAAATTGTTTACTGAACTATGTATATCTACGTAATATTTTAAATGGATACAAGGTGCTGAATTTTTTTTTTGTTAAATTTGTTATCATGATTTAGAGCTTCTAGACCGACAAACAACATAACTACATAATATAAAACCACCATTTAACTGATTATTTCTCTTAGTAGATAAATTTAACCCTCGTGGAATTATATTCTACAAGCATAAATTTCTTTATATTATTATAAAATATATAATACGCTATTCTTTAATAAGTACTTTCAATAGATAAAATTGAAAAAATTGCTGGAATAATCGATTCTAATATTTCGCTAAAATGATTAGTTATCACAGCACCTATTGAATTTATGTATTTGTATTATTTTATGCATCAAAATAATTTTCATTTTAACAATAGAAAATTATTGCAGCATATTATATCGGTTATTGATAATTGGCTAAATTAAAGTAGAGTAAATAAGTAGGTAGGTACATGTATCTGTTTGGTACATGTAAAAGACGAGAAAATAAAAGATTTAAATGGTATACGATATGTAAAAAATAGTTTTAAACAACCCATTCTTATAAAGTTTAATTGTATCACGAATAATTTGGATGGTTTGATAAAACTAAAAATACACGGTTTTTCGGTTTTTCCACCCTTTTAGTCATATCTTTATATTATAATGTGTGTGTGCTTGAATTTGTTCAACGAGAGATTTCGATGGCTACTTCGTTGATATCCTATACAACAGCCGTAACTCATCATTGAGAGAGAAGTAAACATGCTGAGCATGAAATGTTAGACATTTACAAACGATATATATATTTGAAAATGCAAGTTTACGACTAGGTAGGATGGTGCTCCTATTATAAATTTTTTAATTAATAGCTATAAAAGCTGAGAAATTGATTTTATAAGTGAATTTTTTATTATTCTTTATCTGCGGCAAAAGAAAAAGTTCTGATTCGATGGAATGATTGTTATTATGTAAATTAGTTTTTAAAATAATAATATATATTATTATATAAAGTGGTATTTCCCTTGTTTTTCACAATTGGTTATCATCTTGATAAAATACGACTACAAAAGAGACTGTCACCAAAACTAGTTAGGTATTTCTGTATGAGTACCCCAATCGTTGGCTATTCGACTCGAGAAACAATAATCGACAGCTTTATTTTAAAATTAAATTATATCGCTGATTTGTTCTCTGATAAGTTATTTACAACTTCAGTCTCGATAAAATAAAATTATTTTTACAAACTTTTATTTTCAGTTGTATTGTATTTGGCATCAAGAAGAGGATGTTGTATACATGTCACTAACTGAGACCTTCTGAGATATACATAAACAGTGATTGTAGCTCGATCAGTCAGTCTTTCGACATTCATTGAACGAGTCAGTTGTCTATTTCAGAGTCTCTCCTAAAATAAAAACAAAATGGAAAAATTCGTAATAGCCAAGGATTTTGTTAAGAAAGTTAAACGTTTTAATCTACAAGGCCGCACTCTTGAGTTTAAAATTAAACCGATACCTAATAATGAAGAACCTGTGTCATGGGTGAGGAGCGCCGTCAATCAAGTCATTGAAAAAGTTACAAAGGGTCTTCAGGCCGGTGATCAAGTAGGTATCACATTCTGTTCAAAGGAGTTTCAGCGAGGTGACGGATGGGTTCGTTTTCGCCCAGCTAATGAAATTACGTACGATGACGTCTGGGATATTATCAGCAGTGTCTATCAGTCCAACTCCAGCGGACTCAACACTGAGACGTTTTGCCTCGGAATAACTTCTGTTCGAATGCCAGCGGGGAGAGGAAAAGCTAGTGCAGGCAGTTATAATACTTTCAAGGAAGAATGCGGTATGCGGCGGGGTATTGTGACAATAAACAATAAAGACAATATGTGCTTACCTCGAGCTCTGATAGTGGCTATTGCGTACGTGGACAAGGATCCAAGTAGGATCAAATTGCGCCGTGATATCGGGAAAATTCAGGCTCAAAGAGCTCGTGAATTGTGCGTCAATGCAGGTGTAGTGATCCCACAAGAAGGCTGCGGCATCCCCGAGCTGGAGCAGTTTCAGAATCATTTGAAAAAGTATAAAATTACTGTGTATCTATACGGAGGAAAAGGCAGAGACATAATGTATGAGGGGAATAATGGAGGCCTTTCTTTGAATTTACTATATCACAAGGGGCATTTTAACGTGATAACCTCTCTTACAGCAGCATTTGCATGTAGTTACTTTTGCAAAATGTGTCACATACCATATGACCATAAAAATAAGCATAGGTGCGGCGGTACATGCCCCTGTTGTCAGCAGTCGCCGGTGTGTGAAAAAAGAGATCGGAATAAAGTGCGCAGACTGTAATAGAAAATTTAGAGGACAGAACTGTTATAACAACCATAGGAAGTTAGGGTCTCTAGGTAAAAGCACGGTATGTGAACGAATTAAGCTTTGCATAGACTGCCTCAAAACATTGAAGAGTGACAGACAGCATACCTGTGGGGAAATATTTTGCAGAATATGTAATACCCACGTTCCTAATGACCACTTATGTTTTGTGCAACCCGATAAAAGTAACCCCAAAGTGGAAGATCTGCTCTTCGTTTTCTACGACTTGGAGTCAAGGCAGGAGAAAGTTTTGGAAGATGGTTCACTCCTGCACGAGCCAAACCTATGTGTTTTACAGCAGAGATGTGACGTGTGCATGGACGATGGAAACCTATATTTCTGCCAAAAATGTGGATACAGACAACAAGTGATTACCTCGAGTCCTATAAAGAATTTTATAGATCATATCCTTAAACAGAGAAAGAAATTCAAACAAGTGGTGGTTATCGCTCATAATGCAGCTGGATATGACACTCAATTTATCCTTAACTATTTCCTCTTCAATACAGACCTCAAACCTGAACCAATAATTATGAGGGGGACAAAAATTATTATGATGGAATTGGGTAATGTAAAATTTTTGGACTCACTCAATTATTTTCCCATGGCCCTCTCTAAGCTACCTAAAGCTTTCGACTTGCAAGAACTCAAAAAGGGTTACTTCCCCCATCACTTCAATACAACAGCCAACGCGAACTATATCGGACCCATACCGGCTCTGGAATATTACGACCCAGACAGCATGAAAGACGATGCCCGATGCCAATTTCTAAAGTGGTATGAGAACTAAACATCTTTTTAAAACATTATTGATTACTGTATTTCTGATGTGAATATTTTGACTCAAGCATGTATTAAATTTCGGCAGCAGCTCATTGACACCGGAAACGTTTGTCCTTTTACTGAAGCCTGTACCATAGCCTCTACTTGTAACAAGGTTTACAGACGAAATTTTCTTCATCCCAACACTATAGGTATTATCCCGAAGAATGGTTATAGGTGGAGGGACAACCAAAGCAAAATTGCTATCCAATGGCTGATATGGGAAGAACACAGTAGAGGTGTAGAAATTTTACATGCAGCCAATGGTCGGGAGATTCAACCACATGGCGTTAAAGTTGACGGATACTGTAAGGAAACAAAGCAGATCTTTGAGTTCTATGGTTGTTATTACCATGGTTGCCCCACTTGTTTTCGATTTGGTAGAGACGATCCTCTACACGACGATCCTGCCGTAACTTTAAATTCTCGCCATGACTCCACGATTGCAAAAACCGAGAGACTTAAAGAACTGGGGTACAAGGTTGTGGAAATGTGGGAATGCGAATTTAGAAGACTAGTAAAAACCGACAAGGAAATAGAGAAATATACAGAAGATCACCTTCTACTTACCAATATTCCCCTAAACGCTAGAGATGCGTTTTATGGAGGGCGCACAGGGAATGTAAAGACATACTACAGGTGCCTTCCAGGTGAAAAGATCAGGTATGTGGACGTCTGCAGCCTGTACCCTTGGGTTTGTAAGTATGGCAAATTCCCCATTGGCCATCCCGAGGTTTACGTAGGAGATGAATGCCCTAAAGACATGACCAACATCGATGGGGTGATAAAATGTAAGATCTTACCACCTCAGGAGCTCTACCATCCTGTGTTACCTGTAAAGATGAACGATAAACTCATGTTCGTTTTGTGTCGTACCTGTGGGGAAACACAGAGTTCTGAAAATTGTACCCATAATGAAAACGAGAGAGCTTTAACAGGTACATGGGTTATTGAAGAGGTGTTAACAGCTATGAAGAAGGGGTACAAAATAATTCAGACATACGAAATTTGGAAGTATGACGTTCAGCAGTATGACAAAACTGCAAATATTTCCGGTTTGTTTACCGATATGATGAATAAATTCATCAAGATAAAACAACAGGCATCCGGTTGGCCCTCGCACTGTAATGTAGAACAGGAACAGGAGAGATACATCGAACAATTTTTTTGTTACAGAAGATGTAAAGTTAGAATTTTCCGAGATTCTTGTAAACCCTGGTCTCCGATCTTTGGCTAAACTTATTTTAAATTCATTCTGGGGCAAGTTCGGACAGCGAGAGAACCAGCCCAAGACAAAAATTATTAACGATCCCTGTGAATTCTTTGGAATTTTGTCCAACCCCGGGATATATGTTAATAGCGTTCTTCCTATAAACGAGAACACCCTTATTGTAAACTATGAGCCTAGGGAGGAAGTCTACGATCCCCTAAGAACGGTAAATGTGATCATAGCCTCATACGTTACAGCACAGGCTAGATTGAAACTATATTCCTACTTAGAACAGCTTGAAGACAGAGTTCTATATTACGATACAGACAGTGTCATCTATATATCAAAGCCTGGGGAGGTTGAAATCCCTAAAGGGGAATTTGTAGGGGAGATGACCGACGAGTTAGAAAGTTATGGTTTTGGAAGCTACATTACGGAATTTGTGTCAGGTGGCCCTAAAAATTATGCGTTCAAAGTTTTTTCTCCCACTCATAACGAAGAAAAGGTGGTGTGTAAAGTAAAGGGGATAAGCCTCAACCACGCGGCTGGACAGCTCATAAATTTTGATACTATAAAAAATATGGTTCTCAGTAGATCCGCTCCTATCTACATACTATCAAAAAATATTCGAAGAACAAAGGAGCATGAAGTAGTAACAAGGATAGAGACAAAAATGTATAAACCCAATTCTACGAAACGAAAATTTTTTGAGAATCATAGCTCTGTGCCCTACGGTTATAAAAAATTAAAAAATTAAGTTATTTGTATCAATATTTAAGTACAATATTTTCTGTAAAAATTATTTTTGTACACATTAATGCTTTGTATTAAATTTTTATCATCCTGTATATCAGCTAATGTATAGTAATATAATGTTATTGATAATTTATAATTATTATGTACAATTTTATGTTACACCCATTATCTCTGTATTTAAAATAAAGAATATAAACTATTTATTATTGCATCAATACACTAAGTACCTACATAGTTTAACCTAGAACTTAATTACGATTTGAACCTATAAAATAAATATTACCGAGGAATGTTTTTCAATAATTGGTTATCATCTCGCTGAGATTGTGCAAAAGTTGACAATTCGGCTCATGTAAAGCTAACGCCCTTCTACATGGAGGCCGTACCGGCTCTGGTGTCTGTCAGACTTCCCTACAAAAAGAGGCTGTCACTATAAGGAGTCAGGTATATCCGCATGAGTGTCCCTATTGTTGACAATCCAATTAGAAATGAAATTCTTCATCTTAATTTTAAAAATTAATTTACATCATTGGTTCTCTGATAATCGATAATCAATCTTTATTAGCTAATACTAGAGTCCTAGCTTTATTTCGAGAGTACATTCAGTCTCAAGTGGTTAGGTAGGTCAAAGTACAAGTAGTTCACTCCTGACAACAGTCAATTCACACCTGATAAACGGCTTCCATTGAAGATACCTCACACTGATGAGAGTTTTCCCACGGTCTTTAAAACAGCCCCCGCACCACTTCTGTCGGCATATATCAAAGGAACGAAAAGTTCACACGCCTTTGATATCCGCCGACAAAAGTTCCCACGGTCTTCAAAATTTTCCCAGGCTCAAGTGCCGCCATACCTACTTAAATTTTATCTTTAACCTGCGAATATTTTCCTGAGTCTAGATCTTACATCTTCGGAAGAACTGAACGAACTATCGCGTCTTCTGAAACATTTTACCACGCTTTAATACAATTTTTCGTAAAAAACTCATCAAACTGAAAAAAACGTGGTGCACGCCTCGCATAAAGAAAGTAATGAAGTTAACTGCTAATTGTCATAGATGGAGGCGAAATATAATTATCACAATTATATTTCAGTTACAGTTATAAAACTCGGCAAGCCATGTATCAAAATCAGTCCTATAGTTCAATCCATCTGGTTCTTTCCACTAACCTGCAAATTATTCAAAAATTATTAAATCAACCTCTGCTCCAAAAGAATTAGCCAGAGGTTAACTTTTTCTGAAAAAATATTGTTATCTATCCAAAAAATGTCTCACTACTAAAGAAATATTAATCTGAAAATTAAATTATTGAATGTAAACTATTTTAGGTTAGAAAATTAATAACACAACAAGGAAACTCAAAGAATCCTATTATTTTATTAAATAGCGAAAAATGTGTATCTAATTAGTCTGTAGATTTCTTTGTAGCAACTGTCTATGGAAATATATAAACAGAACATTTATCATGTTTGGTATTGATGCAAAAATCAAATACTACTAAAGCAATTTTCTTATTAAGTTTTGA
>JANEYF010005113.1:0-84661 GCA_029963845.1 Rhamnusium bicolor
AATTTCACGTAGTGAAATATGATATCCTGGGATAGTCTAGAATATAATCTATATATATATATATATATATATATATATATATATATATATATATATATATATATATATATATATATATATATATATGTATATTAATATTGATAGTTTCTTTTTTTGTGGGTATTTCGGTCAGGTATAACTAATTTAATTTTTTTTCTAACGTTTCTGTTTATTACACCATCATCAGAGAACTACAGTTAGTATAATATATTAAAAATATAGTTATGATTATTTTACATTAAAATTTACTTAAACTATTAATTATTAGGAATTTGTATTAAAATTTTATTACATGTTGTTTGGTAGTCTGTTTTAACGCAACTGAGATATTTTTTAACATAGTTTGTGGGCTTTTAAAGTTTTGTTTATGTTACAGAGATAACGTTGGAATGTATATTGTGGGTGTTTTGCTTAAATAGTGAATATATAATAAGATATTTTATTTCAAGAATTATTATCTTGTATCGGTTAGATGTAAAAATTGATTTCATGTTGTAATGTACCCCAATCATTTAATTAAGTTAAAACAGGTTTCGCTTAAATTTTCTATATCAGTGCGATTATTTATGGCGTTGGTATGTCTTTTTATTTGCAGCATTTAATGTATGTTTCTTCGGTTATAATTAGGTAAATTTTAATGTAAAATAATCATAACTATGTTTTTAAAATATTATACTAATTGTAGTTCTCTAATAATGGTGTAATAAACCGTAACGTTAGAAAAAAAAATTAAATAAGTTATACCTGACCGAAATCCCCACAAAGAAAGAAACTATCAATATTAATTGATATTAATGGTCAAGAAAAGAAAAAAAATATATATATATATATACACATATATATATATATATATATATATATATATATATATATATATATATATATATATATATATATATATATATATATATATATATATATATATATATATATATATATATATTGTCATATATTTTGGTTTACTGATATAATTAGTATAAAATAATACTATGCCTGTAGAAATTAATGCAATTTGAAGGGCTGGAGATATATAAACTATAAAAAAAAAAAATTTTTTCTCTTGGATAAAACATCAGAGTTAGACATGTTACCATACTTTCAGGATAGATACGGGCTGAATTCAACGAATAGGTATTATTCTATTAAAAAAAAATAAATAAAGAAATTGTGTATATGTAAAAGTTTGTGTATGTTTAAAAAAAAATGTGAAAACATTGTTTGGTGTCGGACAAAAGCTAAATTAAAATAAAATGAATCGAATGGAATCAAACCAACACCAAAAGAAGCAAAATAAAATTTAAGAAGGACATAATTAAAAAAGATAAAGAATAGTAAAAGGTTTAGAGCCTATATAATTATAATAAATACATATGAAATTTGAAGCTAAAAAAAAATAGGATGCGTTGGAGTGACAGAAATAAAGACTGACAATTAAAAAAATTCTTAATTCGAAATTCAAAAATTTTTGAAGGAAGTGAGAGAACAGAAAAAAATTACGGAGAGATTCTTGAGAACAGTTTTAATTCTTTCCTGTCCTGAAACAGAGAAGAATATTGTTAATAAAAAAAAAATTGAGGAAATATAATTTTGAGAGATGATGGAAAATTTGTGGTAAACAGAAAATGGAGATTACTTTAATTTGAAAGTAAGAGAAGTATAATAGGAGTAAGAATATACAAATGATATATTTACAAAAATAATAAAGAAAAGGAAGATAAATAAGGAGTATTGGTAGAAGGTGGAAAGATAAAGGAAGACACGAATAGGATTGACATTTAAGAAATTGATAAGATTATTTATCAACGAGGTAAAAGTTCAATCTAACCTTATAACGAAAAATAAATAAACATTTATTTAAAATTATTAAAAAAAAAAAAACGTTGATAATTAAATGTAATATTGAACATTGAGTAGATATAAATAATAGGTATTTGTTGTTTTAAGTTAGGTAGGACAGTTTAGGGTAATTTAATTGAATATCTATTGTTGTTTAGCAAATTAAACTGTTCAGTTGAATTTCGTCTATCATTTGCCTGGAAGTATGTATTATAATTTACATTTACAAAGCACCTCATGTTGACTACGGAACCTAACTACAAACCCTGTTAGGAGAGTTTTCTTGTTCAAGCGAGTTAAAAGAAAAAAAAATCAAAAACGTAAGTATTAATAATATTAAAATAATAAACGCGACAATTTGGCGCCCAACATGTCAGGCCCGAGTCAACATTAGGTGTTTTATTATAATTCCAGGGTTTCAAAGAATGCATTAATAAAATAAATGAACAAGGTATAAAAATAATAATATTATTTAATATATTATATTAAAGTTATTGTTGTATGGAATTAAGATCAGGTAAAATAGTAGACATGGCAGATCAAAGTAATGCTCAGGTACAAAATCAAGATTATGAGCCATCAGTATTGCCAGTTCTTGATACTGCATTTTTCATGCAACAAATGCAACAGATGACGGCCACGTTAGCAGCAAACATAGCTGAAACAAATAATATTTTAAGTAAGAAAATAACAGAAACAAATAATGAGACTAATAAGATTTTAAGTAATAAAATAGCTGAAACAAAACAGGAAATTAACAGTTTGGGAGAAGATTTAACTAGCAAAATAAATGCAGTCAATTTAGAAAATAAAAAGGAAAATAAAATTTTAAGGGAACAAATAGAATTAACTAACCTCACATTAAATAATAAAATAGATGGGATAGTTAATAATATAGAAAAACAAATTTTGGCAACAATTACAAATAAATTTGATGATAAAATTAATAAATTAGGGCAAGAAATTGAACAAGGATATAAAAGTTCAATTTCACAAGTAGAGGGGAAATTAAATGACAATATTCAAACTGTAAAGGACAAATTAATAAATGTTGATGAACAATATGCTGTTAATATCGAGCAATTGAAAAAACAAATGACACAAGAAATCAATAAAATTAATAGGGAGGGAAATATACAATGTATTTCTAACTCTTCACTACAACAAGACATGAGGGTAATTTTTAATGGGGACAGGAAAGTCCATCGGAAAGTTTTTATAAAAAATTTACAGGAAAATGTAGCTTTGTTAACTGATAATATAAATTTAAAAACATACATCAGAAACAGTCTGAAAGGGGATGCTGAGATTTGGTATGCCATAGTTGAGGAGAAATATGAAAATTTAGAACAATTCATTAATCTTTTCCTATCTAATTATTGGGGGGAGAACCAGCAATCAAAAATACGCGAAAATTTATTTAGTGGCAAGTATGTGGAAAATGTAGGTTTAACACGTGAAAAATATATCTTAAAAAAATATAACTATGTTAGGCATTTAGAACCACGTATGCCAGATGTGGAAATTGTTAAGTATTTTGCGAGACATTTCTCGGAAAATATTAGAGATGTCATACTTATTCAATCAATTGATACGATTGAAAAACTAATTAATTATGTTAGAAGAATTGACGATGGTAGGGTGGTTGAACATGCAAAAGGTAGGTACGACAATTATCACTATGATAATAGAATATATGGAAATGATCATCAGGACAGGGCTCAGAATAACAATGAAAGAAGACAAAACTACAACATAGAAGATAGATCATATGGAAGAGAATATAATGGGTATAATAGGAATATGCGTGACGGGGGGACAAATAATCATAATGACAGAAGAAATGAACAAAGAAATTATAATAATTATAGAAGAAATGAACAAGGCAATTATCAAAATTATAGAAGAAATCATAATGAAGCTAATAATAATCAAAGAATGGAGAATCAAGTAGATGGACAACAAGAAAATAATCAATACAAACAAGAGAACAGAAATACAAAAACCATGGAATGTAATAGAATAGAAGAGATAACAACGGCAATGGTTGAACCAGAGCCAAAGAAAAAAATTTTTAGTTAGTTGCAAATCGGATACAAAACTAGTAAACTCAATCTACGAACATCCAAAAGAGTTTATAAACATTGAACAACAAGGTAATGACTTGGCTATACTGAATTCAGATTTATCCTTTATTAAAATAAAGTTAAATAATATTTTCTTAACAGCACTAATCGATACGGGTTCTGAGCTTAGCTTAATAAATGCAAAAATCATAGATGAATATGCTAAAAGTTTTAAAAATGATATAATAAGAATGAAAAAGCTAAATTTACATACAGCTAATGGTAGGAAAATGGTAGAAGTTAATAAAATAATAAATATAAATGTTCAAATGGGACAAGAAATAATTTCACACGAGTTTGTAATAATACCAGATCTGTTGATAGATGTAATGTTGGGAAGTGATTTTCTAAACAGTAATAATGTCATAATTGATCTTATTAATAAACAAGTAAAAATAAGTAAATGTATATTTGATATAATTGATGAGGAAAATAGGGGAAATGCCATAGATGCAAAATTAATAAACTACCTTATCAATAAAGTTGATGATCCATATCCAATAGAGGTACTGGAAAATAATTATAATACTCCAAAGGAGAAAAATAAAGAAATAATCATTTGTCCCAAAGTACATCTCACTAAGATAATCGACATATTATTAAAACATAAAGAACTATTCAATTATAAAGCAAGAGTTACAAATGTCTACCAACATAAGCTGAGTGTAAATGAATCTTTACCATATAATGCTAGAACTTATCAGATACCATTTAAATATAGAGAACAAGTAAAATGTGAAATTTCATCCATGATAAAACAAGGCATAATTGAAAAATCTGAAACTAATTTCATCAACCCAGTCGTAATAGTTAAAAAAAAGGATGAGACAATAAGAATATGTCTAGATGCACGAAAAATCAACCAAATAACAAGTCCATTATACGATAAACCGGTTAATATTGACAGTATAATTGGACGATTAAAATCAAATTGTGTGTATAGTAAATTAGATTTAAAGAATTCGTTTTGGTTAATTTCTTTGCATGAAGAATCTAGGAAATATACTGAATTTAGTATAGACGGGAATATTTACCAATTCTGTGTTGTTCCATTCGGTTTGCAATCATCTTCAGCCGCTTTAATAAGAGCATTGCAAGTAATTTTAAATAAATATGACGATTTCTGTAACCACTATGTAGATGACATACTAATATTTTCTGAAAATGAAGAAAAACATTATGAACACATTAGAATTATTTTGAAAGTGTTAGACGAAGCGGGTTTAAAACTAAACTTAGATAAATGTAAATTTTTCCAAAAGGAAATAGAATACTTAGGGTATATTATTAATGATGAGGGGATAAATATTAATCAAAATAGGCTTGATAATATTAAAAACTATCCACGGCCAAAAAATTTAAGAACATTAAGGGGTTTTCTGGGAATTTTAAATTACTATAAGCGGTTTATACCAAATTTGTCAGATAAACAAGCGCCTTTAATTGAACTGCTTAGAAAGGGAGTTAGGTGGAAATGGGATGAAAATAGGGATAAAGCATTTCAGGAATTGAAAAATAGTTTTCATAGAAATTTATTGTTGCATAATCCAGATTACAGCAAAACTTTTATACTGCGTACTGATGCTTCAGATTATGGAATATCAGGAGAGTTAGTTCAAATTAAAAATGGTGTGGAAGTGCCAATATGTTTTGTATCAAGGATTTTAAAAGGTTATGAAACACGCTATTCAACTCCAGAAAAAGAAATGTTAGGTCTATGTCATGCAATAAATAAGTTAAAATATTATCTAACAGGCAACCAATTCATAGTAGAAACGGACCATGCAGCTTTGCAATACTTAATGAATAATAGATTTACTAATAATAGAATTTATAGATGGTCATTATTGTTACAGGAGTATCAGTTTAGTATTCGACATATACCGGGGACAACAAATATAACGGCAGATGTTTTAAGCAGAATAAATGAAAATAAAACAATAAAACCAAACACATTTTTAGTAGCGATGAATAAGTTTAATAGTTTAGAGAGAATGTATTCAGAAACTGAGGTAAAAGAAAGTCAAGAAAAATTAGTTAATTTGAGGGAAAAATTAGAAATACAAAATTATAGGGGGTATATGATTAAAGAGGGTTTTATAATTAAAATGTTTGAGGAACAAGAGGTATATGTTTTAGATACAAGTTTAACGAAAAAAATAATGAGCGATTTACACATTAAATTCGGACATATTGGAATAAAGAAAACATGGAAAATTTTTAGGGAAAATTACTATGTTCAAAATGATATTACTATTGCAAAAACATGCATAAATAATTGTGAAAAATGTTGCATGACAAAATATAAAAATCATGTTAATCAGAATACTATTGAAAGTATAATAGTCAAAAGTCCGTTAGAAATAATTGCTATAGATTACATATCAAATTTAATACCGAGCAAAAATAAAAATAAACATATTCTAGTAATAGTAGATCTGTTCTCAAAATTTATAAAACTCTATCCATGTCAAAGATGTAATACTAATAACACAATAATTTTTTTAAATGAATACTCCAAAGAGGTTGGGAAGCCTAATAAAATTTTAACAGATAATGCTGCATACTTTGACAATAGTAGATTTAAAAGTTTTTGCCATGAAAATGATATGAAATTAATATTTACATCAATAAGACACCCAAATGGAAATCCGGTTGAGAGATACAATCAAGAAGTTGTAAAAATGTTAAGGCTATATGTGCATGAAAGGCATGAATTATGGGAAAATTATATCGGGCAGATCGAATATTATATAAATAATGTACCGAACACTATAACGCATATATCACCTATTTTGTTAATGAAAAATGAACTACCGGCACGTCCTTGGGAAATAGAAAATAAAACTGATATAGATAAATTACATAGTTTAGCAAAAGAAAGAATATATAAAGCGGCATGTAAATATAAGCAGAAAGCAAATCATAAAATTAAGAAAAGGACAACATTTAAATTAGGTAATTTAGTAATAATTAAAAGTTTAAGAATTGCCAATTATAAAAAGAATTTATGTGCAAAATTACAATTGCCATATGAGGGGCCATATGAAATATCAAAAATATTAGGTGAAAACACGTACGAGTTATTTGACAATAAAAAAAAATTATTAAGGGGAAAATTTCACATTAATCTTATATATCCATACACAATAACAAATAAGGATTAAACTAAAATCTATGTAAGGGTAGATAAGTTTACAGAAAGTAGTAAACAAATTTTCTATAAATTATCTAGAGGGGAAATGTCATATATTTTGGTTTACTGATATAATTAGTATAAAATAATACTATGCCTGTAGAAATTAATGCAATTTGAAGGGCTGGAGATATATAAACTATAAAAAAAAAAAATTTCTCTTGGATAAAACATCAGAGTTAGACATGTTACCATACTTTCAGGATAGATACGGGCTGAATTCAACGAATAGGTATTATTCTATTAAAAAAATAAATAAAGAAATTGTGTATATGTAAAAGTTTGTGTATGTTTAAAAAAAATGTGAAAACATTGTTTGGTGTCGGACAAAAAGCTAAATTAAAATAAAATGAATCGAATGGAATCAAACCAACACCAAAAGAAGCAAAATAAAATTTAAGAAGGACATAATTAAAAAAGATAAAGAATAGTAAAAGGTTTAGAGCCAATATAATTATAATAAATACATATGAAATTTGAAGCTAAAAAAAAATAGGATGCGTTGGAGTGACAGAAATAAAGACTGACAATTAAAAAAATTCTTAATTCGAAATTCAAAAATTTTTGAAGGAAGTGAGAGAACAGAAAAAAAATTACGGAGAGATTCTTGAGAACAGTTTTAATTCTTTCCTGTCCTGAAACAGAGAAGAATATTGTTAATAAAAAAAAAATTGAGGAAATATAATTTTGAGAGATGATGGAAAATTTGTGGTAAACAGAAAATGGAGATTACTTTAATTTGAAAGTAAGAGAAGTATAATAGGAGTAAGAATATACAAATGATATATTTACAAAAATAATAAAGAAAAGGAAGATAAATAAGGAGTAGTGGTAGAAGGTGGAAAGATAAAGGAAGACACGAATAGGATTGACATTTAAGAAATTGATAAGATTATTTATCAACGAGGTAAAAGTTCAATCTAACCTTATAACGAAAAATAAATAAACATTTATTTAAAATTATTAAAAAAAAAAAACGTTGATAATTAAATGTAATATTGAACATTGAGTAGATATAAATAATAGGTATTTGTTGTTTTAAGTTAGGTAGGACAGTTTAGGGTAATTTAATTGAATATCTATTGTTGTTTAGCAAATTAAACTGTTCAGTTGAATTTCGTCTATCATTTGCCTGGAAGTATGTATTATAATTTACATTTACAAAGCACCTCATGTTGACTACGGAACCTAACTACAAACCCTGTTAGGAGAGTTTTCTTGTTCAAGCGAGTTAAAAGAAAAAAAAAATCAAAAACGTAAGTATTAATAATATTAAAATAATAAACGCGACAATATATATATATACTTATAAGATGCAAACCGTGGACACGTGTTTCTGACTAATTGGTTGCTATAGTTGCCCGCGTGTGCGATCCTTGGACGTCGCTCTCATACCAGAGTCTTCCAAGTGGAAACCACAAAGGTGCGACTGGCTCCCTGTTAGTGGTTTTCCTTTGGTGTCTTTTTTTGAGTTTTGTCCATCATTTTAACTCAGCTACACCGTGCTGATGAAGACCAATTAGTCAGAAACACGTGTCCACGGTTTGCATCTTTTCTGCCATTTGCAATTTTTGCATTTTTCCACCGTGCAATTTTTTCTTTATGCGGGCGTACCCGATAATTATTCATTATTATATATATATATATATATATATATATATATATATATATATATATATATATATGTATATATATATATACATATATATATATTTATATACATATATATATGGTACTTGCTGTGATGCAAGTCGCTATCCGCCACAGAGACATCGAGGATGTCGGTCGGATAGTAGCATTCAGACCATATGAGAAGTTTCATACCTCTCACCACTATTCACTTCACCATAGTTAGTATATAACTAGCAGGTTGGCCACTATCATTTGTCTGTTCCATAACCTATGGCATACTGAAGAGAACAAATAAGTTCGAAATCGATCTATGTCTGGTTAGGAATTGACAAATGATATTGGCTATCGATCTATCATGATTTGAAGGTGTAATTCAATGCAGGTCGGGGTATTTGCCCGCTAAGTAGTTGTTTCCTTCAAATCATATTAAATATATATATATATATATATATATATATATATATATATATATATATATATATATATATATATATATATATATATATATATATATATATATATATATATATATATATATATATATATACCACTAACCTATAAGTAAATGTAATGCGCACAAAAAGTTTGAATGACTTGCAATGTCTAGGTTCTGAGAATAATTTTTTTTTACTATTCCGAGGGTACTTTGCGCCCTTAAAAAAAAATTGCAAGTAGATGAGGACTTAGTATCACTAATATGTGGGTAAATGTAATTCCCAAAGAAAATTTCAACGACTTGCTATGCATGGGTTCTGAGATATGTTTTTTTTTATTATTCTGAGAGCATTTTCCGCCCTTAAAAAAAATAAGTTGATGGGGTTTTAGTACCACTAACCTATAAGTAAATGTAATGCGCACGACAAATTTCAACGATTTGCTATGTCTAGGTTCTGAGATATGATTTTTTTTATTATTCTGTGGACACTTTCCGCCCTTAATAAAATTGTAAGTAGATGAGGATTTAGTATCATTAACCTGTAGGTAAATGTAATTGTCAAACAAAATTTCAACGACTTGCTGTGTCTGGGTTCTGAGATGATTTTTTTTATTCTGAGGGCAGTTTCCGCCCTTAAAAAAATTGCAAGTGGATTAGGTTTTAGTACCATTAATCTATGGGTAAATGTAATACGCACACAAAGTTTCAACGACTTTCTATGTCTAGGTTCTGAGATTGATTTTTTTTTATCATTTCGATGGTACTTTCCGCCCTTAAGAAAAATTGTAAGTAGATGAGGATTTCGCATCATTAATCTATAGGTAAATGTAATTCCGAAACAAAATATCAACGATTTGCTATATCTGGGTTCCGAGAGAAATTTAAGTGGATGTGGTTTTAGTACCATGTAGTACCAAATAAATGTAAAGTACATAAAAAATTTCAACGACTTGCTGTTCTGAGATTGAATTTTTTTTGTTATTCCGAGGATACTTTCCGTCCTTAAAAACATTATAAATTAGCTAGTTCTTTGACAACTTTAAGAGAATTTATACTCCTTGTAACATTATATCACACGTTCTTCTATAATTTTTTATTGCGCTCGGACGCTGCCAACTCTGGCTGCTGTCAAAAATGTGGCATTGAAGATCATTTAAAGCTCACTCGGTGTTTCCATTGGTTACAATATGGTCACATTCAAAAGAATTGTAAAAATGAAAAGAAGGTGTGTCCTTTATACAGTGGCGAACATGACAAATTAAATGTACTACAAATACAAAAAAATATATTAAGGTGGGGTAAGATCGTTTCTGGGGCAAGGGCGACAATGGCTGCTAGATCTTGAAAAATGTGGCGCCACCAGCTACATAATATTTACTTTAAAAACCGCATGCTACCATTCTGTAACGTTCTTTATCTGTGCTGCCCGCTCCAAGGCCAACTGTCATTCTTCATCTAGTGTGAATTCAGTGGTAAAGGTAAGTGTACGAACATTTTTGTGATTGACTCGAGAGTGAGAATATTTGTTTTGTTTGCATTGATTATGATTAATACAACTTGTGAAGACTGTAAAGATTAAAAAAATTTAAAATTAAGTATTTAGGTTTTAACGGGGGAGGATGCACTTACCCCAGCTTTTCTAGGAGTGGGGGAATGTGCGCTCACTGAGTACGGCGCAAAAGCGTTCCTAGAGTGCACTTACCCCACTAGTTACACCAATTATTATTGTAGGAAAATGCTCAACTACAAAAGAAAAAGTGCTACTAAATACACAGCATAAACTCTTCAACATGCACTCGACGAAGTAAGCAGAGGTGTGATTACAATAAGAAGAGCATCAAGAACATATAATATACCAACAACAACAATTCGTGATCGTATCAAAAATAAACGTGGCTTAAAAAGCTCTAGCCTAGGTAGGTCAACTGCTATACCAGTAAACTTGGAGGCCACCGGAATAAAAACACTAGAAAAATTGGGGTTTGGCTTATCTAGGCTAGAGATATTAGAAATTGTCAGGAGTTTCGTGGAGCAGAACAATTTAAAAACTCCGTTCAAAAATGACAAACCTGGCGAAGACTGGTATATAGCGTTTAAAAGGCGACATGGTTTATCGATTAAAAAACCCCAAAGTGTCGAATATACACGTAAGAAAAACACAGGCCCGTTTGTTGTATAAAAAATTTATGAAAATTGGACAAAAAAATAAAAAATTATGAGACCTCAAATCTTACCAAATATTAACATGTTGATACATGAAATGAAAATAACATCCTGTAATTGGCCAAATTTTTTTTTTAGAAATTGAAAATACATTTATGCGGAAAAATTGTGTCATGAATAATTTCATAATTCTAGTAAACTATTTAGCCCCATGGGCCCTAAGTGGACCAAATTTTATCTTCGAGAAATCAATTAAATATTAGTGAGAAAATGGTACTTCATAACTTACTACATATCCTAAAAAAAAATCCATGTCATATTACTTGAAGTTTAGCTGACCACCGATCTCCGATGGTCACGAAATGTGCGGTCGCGCGCAATAATTTATGTAGTAACCTGTCCCTGGCTTTTCAGTTTGCTTCAAGATCTATTACAGTGCAGTTGATAAGTTTTGTACGCAAATAGTGCTAGTTTGTATTGTAAAACGCAGAGTTTTGATACACTTTTTCGATGTCTTTATTAAAATAGACATTATTATGCCTAAACCAGTTGTAACAACTAGAAAAAGTGCAATTTGCACCGTGTTCGGTTATGTAAAGGACATAGGCTGTTTTATTACCAACGGGAGGATATAATTAGATGTTACCACAGCGTTCGATTATTATCGTTAAAAGATAAGGGAAGCAAGCAGCCATCTACACAAGAAGTTACCACTGAAGTTGCCAAAAAAGTTGAAAGAATCTGGACCCGAGCTTCTCTTCCGATTTTGCATAATTCGATAGTAAGTAAATAATATAAAGTATCAGAATGTAATGAAACCAATAAAAGGAAGAAATAAATTTTTTTTTAAAATCAAAATTATTAAAGTTTAAATCTGATGCTTAGAAACAATTCGATATTTGTTCTTGCAAATGTGACATTGATTCATGCGATTGTAAATGTGAACGAATATGTAAAGTAGTAAAGAATGAATTGGCATTTTTAAAAGACCAAAGAAATGAAAGGAAAATGGGAATTGATGGTGTAGATAAGATTATGATACAGCAGTTGCAGAAAAGAATAGAAAGAGAAGCAACAGGGCATAATAATAATAGATATGATGCAGTAGTTGACCTAGTATCTTTACCAAGTACCAGCGGGACCATGACTACCAGAACATTTTAAAGTATACAAACTCAAAAACTGAAAAATATTCAGCCGAACATAGTTCGACTGATGAGACAAGTTGTGATAAAGACGCGATGAATTTAAATGGTTATATCCTTTAGAATGACCTAAAAACTAAAAATAACTAACGATCTTGATCATTCCTCCACTCAAATAAGAACTAGTAGCTTGAATAATACCACAAAGGCAGCTGATCTAACATGCATCTCAAATCGAAGCGTTGGTAAAATTTCAACAGCTGTATTGGAGGATATGAAACTTGTTTCTTTAGAAGATAATTTTAAAGTTATAAACAAAAACAAAGTAAGGCTAGAAATAAAAAAATAGAAATAGTTGGTGCAGCAGAAAGAATGTCCTGAATTATGGGACGTGAAAGGTATATAATTTGATGGCCACAAAGATCAAACCTTGGTACAACTTGAGGATCGAAAAATAAATAAATCAGAAGAACACATTACTTTAATTCAGAAGCCAGGAAAAAAGTACTTTGGCCATTTATCTATAAGTCCACCTGTCACTGGGGAAAAGATATCAAGAGGAATTTTATCCTATTTAGAAAACAGGACAGTTAAGGTTTAAAATGATGGTTATAGATTGCGACGGAACAAATGTAAACACAGGATGGAAAAATGGTGTGATTTGGTGTATCGAAAGTCGTATAAGCAAACCACTTCAGTGGAGTATATGTTTGCTATAGGTACTCAAATTAATTGCCACTACGGCATCTGCAGGAACTCGAAGGTCAGACAAGAGGACCGTACTCGTTCTCAGGGCCCATAGGATAACTCATAAATGACTGTGAGAAAAAGCCAGTTGCAAATTTTACGCCCATTAGTACCATATTGTCTAATTTAGAATAAATTGAAAATGCCATAACTTTTTGTAGAACTTAATCATATTTATTTACATTAATTAATTATATTGCATTTCAGTTTTATATTTTGTAGTACTTATTCTTGGGTAAATAAATATTACTATTATTATTATTTTATTCGCCAATGTGGTTTGAAATAAAAACAAATCCAACGGTGCAATACATATATTGAAGACAATAAGTCTATCAAGAGAGTTTTCAGAAAATTGAAGAAGATAATTGAGTTATTGCAGGAAATGCCTAGTTTGCCCATCCGGAGAACATTTCATTGGCAATACTGACAGATTCTAGATAACATGTAAGAGAATTAGCTATTTGGAGAATTATAAAAGCAAGAAAAGACAGAGCGAATGGTATACGGCTCTTTATAATTCCAACCATAAATTTTACAGCCACTGACTATATAAATTTAATAAATTGGGCAGAATGCAGTGTTACAGAACCTCCTCTGACAATGAATTTAAGTGATGAAGCCTTAAATGCACTACTTGATGGAAAACAGGGACCATATTTTGAAAACTTTCTATGTCACACTCAAACTGTGAAGCGATGCGCAAAAGTTATAACTGACGCATCATCAAAAGTTTGTGATGAGACCGCAAGAGATGGGTACATTAGAACAAAATTAGAAGCCTTCTTTTGATAACAAGAGTCGAAAAATGTAAGTAAAAATTACAAACAGATCAGATTGGTGGTTGGTTGGTTGGAACTCCATATGCAGCTACCTCCTCGTGGTGACTTCTGGGTTGATTTGGCATTCCTTAAGGGTTTCTTAAATTAAAATAATGTAAATACTAAATTACAATTGATTTTATCTAATACCTAATTAAAAACATCCATAACGTAAGTTTGTTTATTTCTGTTTAGGCATTTGAAGGTGACGCGTGTTTCGTTGTGCGGTGGTGCTCTAAAGTCAACGTGTAAATGAACGAATTGGTAATGGTATATGGAATGATAATATAAAAAATAATTTTCAAACATTGATTTTCATCAGCAGGGCATCGACGGAAAATGGGTGCTTATTTATGGTTTATTGTAAATATATAAAAATCGTATGTGGCATTTAAAATAGTTTTAAGTCTAAGCTAATATTCTAATGGCCCTGATAATATAAGAATATTTTTAGTTGTTAAGTTTTTGTTATAATTGAAAATTGTACGTTATAAACAAAAAAATTGGTAATTTCTTTATTAGAGCGAAATTTTTAATTATAAGTATGACACATATGTAAGATAGAAAAATATGATTAGAGTGGAATAGTAAAGTCCTAGTCTTTTTAAATATCTTTAAATATTTGTAATAAATCAAAATCCCATACTTTCATGATAATTTGTGTAACTAGATAAATCGAAAATATTGTCCCTCAATTTGATGCAACACTGCTGGCATAACACAATTAGCTGGGGGTTGTACTTATTGACCGCTAGCTCAGTTAGCAGATCATGAATAAGGGCTTAGATTGATTTGAGTTCTTACCAAAATCTAGATTGAGCGCCAAGACTTTTGCAAGTACCAAATAATTAAAATTTTACTTTAAAAGGTAAAGATAACGTTAAAACTTGAATTCTATTGGGAAGGAAGTCGAATAAAAAGATATTATTTAATAAAAAGTATAATAATAAAGTATAATAATATATATGCACAATATTTACATTGGCTCAGATGGCCTCTTTTAGTCAAAAAAAATCTAGGGGTGGTTGAAGACCAACAACTAACCACACAAAAAAATTATGTTAGTGAAAGAGGAAAAAATAAATAAAATGCCATCTCTTACAAATTTCTTCTGACCAAATATAAACGTTCGCTGGTGACGAAGATCTTACATAACTTTCAACAGGTTAGTCCAGCGAAGAATCCACCAACGGCTAAGCTCTTAATGGGTTTGGTGTCAGTTTGAATCACCACTGTCAGTACTGCAGTTACCCTTGAGAAAAAATTCCAGTTGTATAAAATATCGTTTTCCTGCTCCACCCTGTATATAATGATCAGTTCGATCCACCAGTTATCCTCTTCTCCTGGTCCAGGCATTTACATAAAAAGGGGAGAGTTTTATGATATCAGTATTATAGGCAAAACAAAGTTAAAAGTTGTGACGTTTGAATTGTCCAGCTACGTAGACAAAATATGAGTTAACACAAATTTACAGAGTAAATTGCAAACTAAACAAACTAGGATCGGTATCCCACAATATTTTAGGAAGTTGAAGACTTCGACTAACTTAAGTATCAATAAAAGTTACATCAAATAGAAAAAATACTAGTCCAACAAATAAACTAGGTGTAGCCATGATAATAAACAAAGTGAAGCAAGTATTCACTATATGTTAAGAGGGCTAATCAAACCAGTGTTTGTAAGGTAATTTTTCAAAATTTATTTCTTCCATACGGTTTGGTCAAATTACACCAAATTTGGAGGATCAGTAGTTGAAAGTGTACTAGAGGGTACATGTATATCTATTTTAATTAATTTTCACTTTATGTAGGGGAAAATTTATACTGTAATGGTAATGGTAATGGTGGGGGAGGCTGACGCCTGGCAAGTAGGCCACAGACGGGCCCTTTTTACCAACCCCCGCTGTCCCCTCAGCCATGTGCTTCTCTTGCTCCCTCATCGAATCTTTCCGACCTTCTGATGAAGGTCAGGATGTCACTCATTGCGAGGGAGCTCATCTCCTCCCTTAGAAGCGCCTCAGAACCGAAGATACTGTGTCTCAGGCGCCCAAACGCTTCACATTATCCCAGGAAGTGGTAAGATGTCTCTTCATCGCTCCTGCATCTTGGACATGTAGGGTCTTCCTCAATACCTATCAATGATAGATGCCTCTTAAGTCTGCAGTGGCCTGTCAGAACACCGATTAAGAGATTCAGAGTTTTACGACTCCGTCCCAGCAACCAGGCCGATCTCGATTTGTTCGGCCCCGTCACAAAATCTCGGGTTTGCCTGCAGGCCCTGTTGGTCCTCCAGTGCGTCCTCAGTGTCTCGTGGGCCCACTCATTGAGGGCCGTTGTGACCTGCCTTCTTGAAATACCTAACATAGGCTCAGGCCCGTGACAGGGTTCCTCGGCTCCGAGTCTAGCCAATTCATCGGCCTTCTCGTTGCCTGGAACTCCCATATGTCCCGGGACCCATACCAGTCTCACTTGTTTATGCCTGGCCAGTTCTTCTAGGGCATCCCCACACTCCTGGACGAGAGCTGATCTCGTCCTGGGGGAGCAACACCGCCTTATTTTCAAAAATATGTTCCACAATACGTACTTGTATATTTTTAAATAGTTTCTGTATGTTTGCACTGGGGTTTTTGCCGCGAAAACAGATAAACAAAAACCCATCTTAAAATTCAAACACACCACACCAAAAAAAATCTTTGAGAAAATCCTACCAATTAATAAATTATAATTTTGTATAGTAATAAACCAATAAAAAGATAAAAGAAGAAAAATCTTCAAATACAATTAGTCGGTGACGGTGGCTTAGTCTGTCCCACAGTTTAAAAAAATGAAATGCCTAGTTTTAATTACTAAAAGTATTAACCATTTTTGCCAAAAAATGGATTGAAAATTAGCCCGAAACGTTAAGAAATTCGTTTTTATATTTAAAAATAGGTTAAGTAGGTAATTAAAACTAGGCATTTTATTTTTAAAAACTCTGAGTTAGACTTAGTCACTAACTAATTGGATTTGAAGATTTTTCCAATTTTTATTTTATTTTAGGAGATGCCGAAAGAAGGTTTTTAGTACGACAAGGTCCACATAAACCATTGTTTAATTACAAATTTCCTTATGATGACACTGGTCGAAAATTCTCGAATTTTAAGAAATGGAGAGCAAGTTATAAGAAACTGGCTAGTATACTCCACTTCAAGAAAATGCATATTTTGCGTTTGCTGCAACATTTACGGCCGTGTGTCAAGTTCCCTTTCAAAAGAAGGTTTTAAAAGCTGGAAGCACATCGTTGAAACTTTAAAGGATCACGAAATTTCTAAAAATCATATTCAGGCTCAAAAATCTTGACTAGAACTCAGTCAAAAGTTAAAGTGTTTTACAACTATAGATGCAGCTGCCCAAAGAGTTATTAACGCTGAAACGAATCACTGGTATGAGATGCTTGTAAGTATTGTAGCAATTACTACAATGCTCGGTAAAAGTTGTTTAGTTTTTCAAGGCACAAGCGACAAGCTATTTTAGCATAATAACGGCAACTTTTTTAAAAATAGTTGAATTGCTATCTGAATGGAGAAACACGTGCGTAGAATGCTTAAAAAAGAGGAAACCAAAGCTCACTATCTTGGAAAAAACATTCAAAACGAGATAATAGACTTGCTTCACGAAAGCATAAAATCGCATATTATTGCTGAGATAAAAAAAGCGAAATACTATTCCATAATATTAGATTGCACTCCTGACGTTAGTAAGGTGGAGCAAATGAGGAGCAACAATGTAGGAGTGCAATCTAGAATTAGGAATTTAAATCCACGAGCATTCTACGTTCCGTGTAGTAGTCACTCGCTCAATCTAGTGGTAAATGATATGGCAAAAGCATCCTTGGAAGCAGCCAATTTTTTTAATAAGATCCAAAAATATATTTATTTTTTTCTTCTACTTTTCGATGTACAATATTTTTAAAACATGTCCAAGGATTAACATTAAAATCTTTGAGTGACACTCGATGGAAAAGTAGGATAGAAGCTTTAACGCCCTTAAGATTTTAACTTGGTGAAATATACGACTCTGCTAAGCATTTATGAAAACCAAGACATCGACATCTCAATAAGAGACGACGCTTCGGGTTTGCTAAGTTGCACTAATCAATTTAAATTTTTATGTTCAATAGTCATATGGTATAAAATTTTATACTGTATTAATTCCATTTGCAAGCTTATGCAGACAAAAGATTTTGATTTGAGCAAAAGCACTTGATCTTCTAGAGAACTTCAAAAGTTTCTTTAAAAATCTTCGATCAGATAAGTCTTTCAATGAAATTACTATTGACGCATGAGAATTGGCTAATGATAATTAACATTGAGGCCAATTTTGAATCAACAACGCCGCGATACCACGTAAGAAGAAAAAAGGCCAACTTTTCATATGAGGCAAGGGACGGACCAATCGAAGATCCCAAAGAAAAATACAAAATAGAATTTTTTTTCTATACTATTGATCAAGCATTAAACGCACTAGATAGTCGATTTGAACAACTGAATCACCATAGTAACCATTTTCAATCTCTATATAATATATATGATTTGAAAATCATTCCTAAAGAGATACTGATAAAGATTTGCAAAGATTTGGAAAATATTTTGTCTGATGGTGAATGAGCTGACATTAACGGTCTAGAATTAGTAGACGAAATTTCTGTAGTTTGTGCAGTTTTGGGCAAAAAGGAAAGCCCAAGTGATATCCTTAAAATAATAACAATGCCAAATTTTGCTCCAAATCTTAGTATTGCCTTGAGCATATCACTGACTATTCCAATATCAGTAGCAAGTGGAGAAAGAAGTTTTTCCAAATTAAAATTAATCAAAAGCTTTTTATCCTCAACTGCTAGGCAAAATCGACTAAACGGGTTGGCCATTTTAGCAATTGAACATGAAATTGCTGATCAAATAAACTTAAAAGAGGTAATAAAAAATTTGCAGAATTAAAAAGTGAGAAAAAATATTCTTCTGATTACAACTCAAACAAACAATGTATTACTGTGGTTCTATGTATCTACCTTTTGTTTTCTATTTAGATTCTAGGTATGTGAGAAAAAAATCTGAATCGTAATAGCGGTAAAATTGTACCCTGGATGTTTAAAACTAAGTAAATATTTTTAAAATATAACAACTAGGTATCTATAGGTACTGCAACTCTATTTTATTTTAATTTATACTGCTTTGTACCAAATGTTAAGTTTTAATATTTGTTTCTTTTTAAATATACGTTTTTATTGAAAATTAAAGCCATCTTTTATTAAGAAAAAAATAACTTTGAAGGGGGCGG
Source organism: Rhamnusium bicolor (assembly GCA_029963845.1). Lineage (NCBI taxonomy): Eukaryota > Metazoa > Arthropoda > Insecta > Coleoptera > Cerambycidae > Rhamnusium > Rhamnusium bicolor. The sequence continues at coordinate 19,454 of JANEYF010005113.1, forward strand.
CAATTTGCTTTTTGTCCGGAGCGGCGTAAATGTCAGAGCGGTCCCTGAATGATGGTACTTAGCAGCTCGAAGAATTTTTGATACTAATGTCGTTGTCAAATCATAGTTTCTTGAGAGTCCTCTAACCATCATATGGGGATTCTCTTGAACGTGTAACTGGACATTTACCTTAACATCTTCAGGTACCTTTTTTGGTCAGCCTTTAGGTAAATTTCTAACGTGGCCACACTCTCTAATTTTTTTTTCAATTTTGCTCACACTAGATTGGCAAATCGGTGGACGGACAGGATGATTTTCATTAAATGAGTTACATACCTGCTGTTGAGTACGAACTCTATCACCAAAACCAATCATCATAAGTACCTCAATTCGATTTTTTTCCGTTAAATTCACTTTTTCGGTAAATAAAGTGTCACTTGAACTTACAGACACCTGATACTGGAAACTTCAATTGCTTTTTGACAACTTAAATATCGGATGTGGCCAGCACATAACTTTCTTATACCAGTATATATCATCCTGATCTAAAAAAATTCATTCTATTTAATTCTTCACTTACCTCAATTAAATTTTAATAGCGTACCTTGAAATGTTTCATTAAAATTTTTAAATAATTAATTATCAGCGTCATTCGATACTGTCAATAATAATTCATGTCATATAGTTTAATAATTTTATGTTATTGACATTGACATTTTTGTTACTAAATTAGACCTTTCAAATGTCAAAGTGTTAAATTTATCCTAACCCCATTTTATGAGGCCAAATGTGTAAAATATTTCAGTTTACATCAGCTTTATTTAAGTAATTGGAAAATATATTTTATTCGCTTGATAGAGTAGACATGATTTATAATCTTTTATCAAGAATATATTTTATTTGTAAAGTGAAATACAAAAAAGCTTGGGTCCTATGGACCCCTTTCAGCTGGACAATTTGCTCATCACCGAATTTTTCATTGTCTTTGGCCTTTAGAACAAGTGTACCAAATTTGAAAGCTTTATCTCAAAAACTGTAACTGCTATCGCGATACTACAGACATGCGGACAGATTTTTTTTTCAAGAAGTTATGTTTTTTCATTATAATTCGTCGAGATTCGTCCAGAAATGCAATAAAATTTTTTTATTATTTTTCTCTAAAATTGTACCTTTCTTATTTCATTCATTATGTCTCTTCTGGTTGTACCACATTCACCAAATTTAATGTGTCACCTAAAATGTTGTTGACAATCTTAACTGCCAAATTTGGGAAGTCTTCCATTAGTATTTTTTGAGTTATCGCGGACACACACACACACGCACACACCGACAGACATCATTTGGAAAATAGAATGGATTCAGGAGGGTTCAAAACATATAAATCAATCAAAATCTCGAGGTCAAAAAAAATCACGATTACTATACTTCCTTATATTAGGTATAAGAAAGTAAAAATCTATTGAACGCTTACTATGTTAGTACAGTAAATAAATATTCGGAAAAACCGGAAGTGACACTGACTTGCCGTATGACTCAAAATGTGCCAATTCAAAATTGCAAATCGACGTGTTCGAGCGTTTTTGGAGAAACCACGTTATTCAGATTATATTGAATTTATTCCTTTCATTGTAAACACACTGTATACGTTTAGAATTGCACTTCAATCATATTTTGTATATAATTGTGTTATTTGTGACTTATGTGCTAATAAGAAGTTCATGGTGTACCTTTATATAATACATTTTCTCTATACACCGTTTTTTTCCTGTACTCCTTAAGATGCTGTGCCATATCTCAATTTTGGAAAATGAGACTCAAATCAAATTTACAGCAAAATAAGATTTTTTATTAATATCTACTTTGAGTAAAATGTTTTTTTTCTACGAGCCCCAAATAAAATTATTAGCAAATTTTATTAAAAAAATTCATACTCTATCATTTCAATTTCTCTTTAAATTCAAATAAAAGATAAATAATTCTGTTAGATTTTTTAAATACTTGAAAATATCCTTGCTAAGTAAAAATTTTGTTACAGAATTTATATAACAAACGAGCACATTAGCTTTCCGAAATTTTGTATTGGCTCTCATTTTCCGAATTTAAGATATGAGGCACTGTAAAAAATTCTACAGCAGCACACATATTTATTCTAGTGTAGTATACTGCTTACCTCAAGTGACTAAGTTACCTACTCCAGGTACTTTTTTACTAGTCACAAGTGAGTAGTTCAATAAAGGTAAGTGAACTGTGTTGTAACGAAGTGATTTTATTGTATAGAATTAAGTTAGGTAACTAGGTGCTATTTGGCTGTTTCGAAAAATATTTTAACCATTGTAGTACTGCACTTTTAAAATTGGTATTGTCAAGCTGAGCCGTAATAATAGTTAAATTGTTAATTATATAAATAAGTAGTATTGATCTGTATGTATAAACATGCTAAGTGGCTGGCAGTACGTGAATCGCGAAACGCGAAACGCACATTGTGTCCCCGGCACCCTTATGCCCGCGCTACCGTGAAGGAGCCCGAGACTGAAAACAATCAAGTTAGTTCCCGTCCGACCGCCAACCGAAGAACCACGCCGATCAGCACAGTAAGTAAACTCGTGAGTATAAGGATATATTGGTATTTAAATTTCATGGGGAATTATTCTAAGTCCATAAACGGGTGACGTGGCTGTAATATACCGCGCATGACTACCGTATCTCATCCTACTTCTGCTTTTGGCAGTGTTTAGTAGCATGAGGATTTTTCAGACAAGTTAGTCTCCGTCTGACCGCCACCCGAAGCATCACGCCGCCTAGGACCGTAAGTAAACTTGTGAGTATAGAGGTACATAGGTATACAAATGTAATTGCGGTAAAAGGTGACGTAGTTGCAATATTCCGCGCATGACTACCGCACTCATCCTACTTATGCCTTTGGCAGAGTTTAGTAGCTTGAGGATTTTTCGACCAAGTCAGTTGCCGTTTAGCTGCTGACTGAAGAACCACGCCGACCAGCATAAGCATCCGAGAACAGTCCGTTGCTGCCGCCCGTACCGACCAGACGTGTCGACACCGACCGCTCCAGAGAGGAAGTAGCCCAGGAGCCGGAAGTAGGTAGCAAGGTTTGATAAAGGTTTGGTAAATAATCGGTATTACTTGGCTGGTGAGTACTTTCCGGGCTTTATTTAGAGTTTGTGAACCGCGAGCGCTAAGACATATCCGCCTCATATCCTTCCTTAGAACAGGAGAGTGGCCGAAGGTTGGAACTAGAACCGCGTTACACCGCGTGTTCTCCAGGCCACCTGAGCACGTAAAAATTCTGCAGGGTGACTTGGGGGTATCGTCCGTAACCGCGGGACCGCCGGGCTACCTGAGCACGTACAAATTCTGCAGGGTAGCTTAGAGTTTGACCTTACCGTCGTCATCTTCAATTTGCCACTGTTAGGCTTGTCACTCTCCCCCCTCAAACCAGAACCGCGTTATACCGCGTGCCCCCCAGGTCATCTGAGCACGTACAAATTCTGCAGGGTGATTTGGAGGTACTGTCATTTGTCACCGCGTGTCCTCTAGGCCACCTGAGCACGTAAAAATTCTGCAGGGTGACTTAGAGGTACTTCCGTAACCGCGTGCCGGTCAGGCCACCTGAGTACGTAAAAATTCTGCAGGGTGACTTAGAGGTATCGTCCGTAATCGCGGGTCCGCCGGGCTACCTGAGCACGTAAAATTCTGCAGGGTAGCTTGGAGTTTGACCTTACCGTCGTCATCTTAGATTTGCAACTGTTCGGCTTTCCAATCCTCCCCTCCTCCAACTTGAACCGCGTTATACCGCGTGCCCTCCAGGCCACCTGAGCACGTAAAAATTCTGCAGGGTGACCTGGAGGTACTGTCAGTTGCCATCGCGTGTCCTCTAGGCCACCTGAGCACGTAAAAATTCTGCAGGGTGACTTTTAGGTATCGTCCGTAATCACGGGTCCGCCGGGCTACCTGAGCACGTAAAAATTCTGCAGGGTAGCTTGGAGTTTGACCTTACCGTCGTCATCATCAATTTGCCACTGTTAGGCTTGTCATCTTCTTCCCCCACCCCCTCAAACCAGAACCGCGTTATACCGCGTACCCCCCAGGTCACCTGAGCACGTACAAATTCTGCAGGGTGATTTGGAGGTACTGTCAGTTGCCACCGCGTATCCTCTAGGCCACCTGAGCACGTAAAAATTCTGCAGGGTGACTTGAGGTATCGTCCGTACCCACGGGTCCCCCGGGCTACTTGAGCACGTAAAAATTCTGCAGGGTAGCTTGGAGTTTGACCTTACCGTCGTTATCATCAATTTGCCACTGTTAGGCTTGTCACTACTTCCCCCCCAACCGTAACCGCATTAAACCGCGTGTCCTCCAGGCCGTCTGAGCACGTCATATTCGGCAGGGCGCCTTGGAGGTACTAGCTTTGGCATAGGATAAGTCCGGAACCATTTATCAGCCAAGCGATAGTAAATAACCGCTATAGATAGGCATAGTTTGCTTGTATTGGCGCTTGCTTCCCCTCCTGGTATCCGTCCGCCGTCTGCTTATGACCGATTAATTTATTGCCGTTTACCGTTTCACCGCTTCTTTCACCGGATTACCGTATCGCACCGCTTGACCGCCCGCTTACTGCCCCCCGCTCGCCCGTAGTTAAGATCGTTGTAGTATAAGTTTGTAGTATAAGTTTGTAGTATAAGACCGCTGGTAGTATAAGACCGCTTGGAGTATAAGACCGCTTGTATTATAAGACCGCTTGTAGGATAAGTTGTAGTTACTAAGGTGTATATAAAGTGTAAATAATAATTAGTGTGTAGAATAAATGTACATATATTGAATGAGAGTCTGTTCCGTAACTGTAGTATGTAAGTTCCCTTTTTCCCGACTCCTGGCTTAGCCGTATCTTCACTGTAGTTGCCCGGCCTCTATCGTCCCGCCGATAGAGTAAAGTGGTATTTCTGCACTCTAAACAGAAACTGGCGCCCGAGATCTCCGTACCGTGAACACCGCCGTAGTGTTGGGCGTCAAAGTGACACTTCTGCTCTTGCGTAGAGCAACGAAGTACGTCGCAGTGTATTTGCTTCCTACTTTTAACTAAAGTACAATGTTTTCTCTTATGAAATAATCAATTTTGTGTACCTTGGAATATTCATTTATTCATTTACTAATATAAGAAACTACCACCTAGTTAGAATTAAGTAGCTTATATTATATGCCAGAAAACCTAACTTGTTTGGACATTATCCAGTTTTCAATAGTACTTATTTCTGTTGGCAGTGTTAATTTAGTTGAAACATAATATACAACATTCAATTTATAAAGTTACTAGTAGCAATCAATTCGACAAATTATGGTCATTTATTGTTAATTCTTTTTTATTTGATTAAACAATGAGGTGATTTGAAAATTGTAGTAACGACGTAATGACAGCATGAACATTGTAATGAAATCATTGTAATTGTAATGACTGTAGCAACACCGATCTTGACTGCAAGATAACTTCCTCTGGTTTGGTGGTTTGGAGGACATACTGTTAAGTAGTGATGGACAAGTAAATGGGATTATATTGCTGTTTATATGACTACAAACATCGCTATAACTTGTTCGCGAATCTTTCTATAAAAATAGCTGCGATTTTTAATTAGTAATTAATTAATTTTGCTTTTTGTCACATATATTATTAATAAATAAAATAGTACATAAATGACTGAACAATGAACTTACCCCTTAACGATTATTATAAAATGTTGTACTGTATACAGAATAAATAAGAGTTATAAGAAATACTGTAGTCATATAGAAGTACAGGCATTTTCTTTATAGTATCAGACCAAAACAGTAAGACAAGGGCGAAAGAAGTAGTAGAGAGTAAATAAATTATCCAACTTTGTACTTACCTCATAATTATTATTATTAACAGTTGTGGTATTGTACTTGTACACAAAAGGAATGGTGTAACATTAGAAGCACAGAACATTAGGTCATTTTTAGGTACAAGTAATACCTGTATTACTTTTTAAAGAATACAAGTACTCTTTTGGAGATACAAATATTAAGTACTCTTATTTTTCTGCTTTAAGCCCAAATGTAATCTTTTTTCAGTTAATAAAAATAAGTCAACATAAAATAAAATTCTCAGGACAAAGGATTCAACAGTATCTATGAAATCATTAGCGAGTTACATCATAAGTATACCAGAGAGATGCTTATAATTTCCTGTGTTATCTACTTCATAGTTCACATACGACACTCTACAGATTGGTAAGTATATAATGTAAATTCAACTGCCAGTGTAGAATTCTCTAATATTTAATAATTCTACAGGTAAAATTAGATACCTATAACTTATTTTTCAAATTCACATTTATTAGTTATTTAAACAGTTTATTAGTTAACTGCTTGGATCTTGATACAGAAACAAAGTATAGAGTATAGAGTGAAGAGTAGCATTCATTAGACTGAAGCGGCAACAGCCACGGTGGCGGTGGCATGGCGGTCAAACGCAACACACACAAACAAATGTCACTAATCACACTAAGTGTGGGCAGGCTGTCCGCTCGTGTGATTTGACACATTTGTTTGTGTGTGTTGCATTTGACCGTCACCATCAACGTAGCTGCATTGGTGTGGTGGAAGCCCTTTAAGCATACATCGTCGCAAATGAAAATTTTCCTATGAGTTGGACAATATATCCTTTGTTTAAAAAAAAAACAAACTAGATAATGGAGCTCTGTGAATTTTGTAACAGTGATTTCTTGCTCTTCACTCCATTGATTTTTCCCCTTTAGTTGGTGGAATTTATTTGAATTTATATACACCTATTATATAGGAGTTTTATAATATTTAAAAAAATATATTTACATAATATATAGGATGTTTCATAGGGAAATGTATATAACCGTGGATGTCGGACACCTAGGTGGTTCCACATAACCCATGGTTAAGGGGTCTAACAACCTTCGTTACGAAGATACAAGGTATTTGATCGATTTTGCTTATTTTTTCTTAAGCCACAGCATACGAAGCACTCTGTATAAAAATTTGATATTCAAAATTACTATTTGTTTCATTGAAAAATATTTTAGCGTTTTAAAATTGTTGCCATTGATTACAAAATATTATAATTTGCAACCCTGGTCAAGATCCTAAATATATTTTTGAATATTTCTCTAATCATGATTCAATCCCTGATTCTAATTATTTTCATGTCGATTCCTGCTCTATTTTTGATATCGTTATTGTTGTGATGTCTCTTTCTTTGTCCACAAGAAGAAAAAATGCGAGTTTTTTTTGTATAGGTAGTACTATACCGACCCTAACTTTTTTTAGTACTTGCGTAATACCTATGGGTAGTTCTTTTTACTTATTTTTATTAAAAATTAAACATTTTAAGAAATTATGTTTTAACATTTAGATGAATGTTTTTTTAAATAAATGTTTTCTGTTTGTCGGACTTTTGATGTTGGTAAATTTTGTTATACAGTGTGTCACCGGATGGAGTTCCCAATACTTGTAAATTTTTTAATTTTCAATTTTTCGAAAAGTCACTCTTTATAAAAAGTTTTGCTTATTTTGAAAATTCAAAAGCCGCAGTCATATATTCGAAAAATTATAGAAGGTGATCAAAAACTTTACAATTACTTTTTAGGAAATATATGATGGACAATAATTGCTGTTCACAATCATAAAACGTAAAAATTTCTACAGAGTACATTTTTTCTTTAAAATGAAAAATAGGGAGGTTTATCCTGTAAGAATTTCAGCATTAACTCGAAAATATTGGTCTTCCATGACATCCGATTTTTTTCAACGAAATCCTTAATTTAAGTCGGTTTTATGATTACGAACAATAATTGTTCATGACATTTTTTTCTAAAGATAAATATATTGGTATTTTTTTACACTTGAGCAAATTTCACATTTTTAAGATTTTGATCACCCTGTATAATTTTTTAAATTTTGAATTTTCAAAATAATCAAAACTTTTTATAAAGAATGCTTTTCCGAAAAATTCAAAATTAAAAAAATTTACAAATATTTTGAACTCCATGGGACACACCTGTTAAACATTTTATTCGAACTTCTCATCGGGGAGTGGAATGCCTATTAAATAAAATAATTTTTGTGTCCTTTAAAACTTATTTTCAGCTGGAACCATTGGGTATCATAAGAAAGTTTCTTCAGAGACTTGGTAAGTAACATTTTTATATTTTGTTCTAATTAAATATTTCAGCAAAAATTGGTTGCGTCATTTACCAACAATATACTGTAATTAAATGACGCGGTAAATATTTACTGATTATGGTCAATTAAAAAAAATATATTTACCGTATTATACAGTGGCGGCTGGTGGATTTTGGTTGTACCATATCTCAATATTGGAGCATGGAACCACAGCAAAATCTTAAAGAATGACTATCCGTACTGAATGAAGAAGTTTTGCAGAAAAAGAATAAAAAAAAAATCAGAATAGGAAGTTGCAAAAATGCGCTGCCACTCCAGATTACGTCTAAACCATTAGTAAAATATGTACAAAATATTTCTTTTCGTAATTAGAAGGAAAATTTAACCGATTTTTTTTTTTGTTTTCGAAAATTTTTGCCTTTTGTAGTTATGACATTTTGAAATTTATACAATGAAGAGTTTAAATTTAAAAATGTCATAACTACAAAATATAAAAATTGTCGAAAACTAAAAAAAAATACTAGTTGAAAATTTCTTGATTGGAAAAAAATTTTCTTCAAATGTATTACTAATGATCTAAAAATAATTTCGGGAAGCAGGGCATTTCTGCAACTTTTCTTTCTCAAATTTTTTCAGTTCTTTTTTTCTTCATTTAGTACGAATTCCCTAGCCAATTTGCAGACAGATGCTTTACTTTCAAGGTGCAAATGACAGACAATTTAATAGCATTAAGACAAGAAAAAATTATGCTATGCAATAAAATGGCACTAAGAACCTTCTTATCAACGTCCATTTAAGCCACTTATTGAGATATAAAGAACTAAAAACTGTAGAAAACGCCATAAATATGGTAGTTGAAGAAGAAAATATGAAATACAGTCGTCAACAAAAGTTAGGTCCCAAAAATAACTTCCAAAAATCAATCAATCTCAAATAAGGACAACGCAGATCAACTATGGACAGAATACATTTTAAGTCATGCCTTAAAATGTTGCTTGGGTTCCATGCTCCAATATTGAGATATGGTATAACCTAAATCCACCAGTCGCTTCTGGATTATATAAAAAGGAATATCTCTTCATTTTCTCTAAGAATAATAATAATAATAGAATACATCTGAATTAATATATGATTATTTGTACTATCACTCCTATAAATAATATGTAATAATCCCAGAATATTTTTGGGAACAATCTAGGGATGTATAAAAGTGTACTTTTTTTATGCATGATTATTGCACAGTTATTGTAGGAATATCTTCTAAAGGAATCGTACGAAAATATTCCAGGAATAAATTTGTGCTATCTGGGACATACTTCTGCATCCAAGCGATGATTTTTTTTTCTTATGACACTACTTGTCATAAAGAGGCTGCCTACTTTGTTAATAATAATAAATCATACGATTGAAGTTTCCTGAGCAACACTTATTGGGCCAGCATTTGCAGTAAAAGCCCAGTAAAGGCTCATACTTTAGTGTTCACTGAGAAGTAGGCGGTAAATGAGTATGTTTTGGAAATTAAAGGTGTTGATCTCTAGGGTTACCAGACTACCGGTTTTTACAGGATGTCTTCTTTTTGAGGGCCTCCAGATCAGTTGTCAACTGATCTGTATTTAGGTTTGTACGGCAAGCTGATAATTTTCATTTTCATGCTGTTGCTGATCATCACAAAGCTGCTATACATATTGGGGAATATCTAAAAACCCCAACATAATAATTTTTAATGAAATGAAGTTATTCCCTTTCGAATATATTTTTATCATTATTAGTGCGAATGAAAATGTTTATAAAAATATTATTAATATTAATAATAACTAAGTTCTATTATTACAGACAGGCACAATATAGATTTTAATAACAATAACTATTATAAACATTAATACCATGCACCATTTTCTATATTTCTTCAGTTAAATGCATAGAATTTGGTAATCGTGTGACTTCACACATCAAATTGTATGGACATTAGTTTTCACAGAACATTAACAGAATGCCATTATGTAGGTACTATTCAGTTTTAAATTTTTCATTTAAATGGCAGAACTATGTAATCATGTGACAACCCACATTGAATTCTAATAGGTAGGTGTAACAAAATATTAATGTTATAAAGCCGACAGTAATAACACCTCTTGTCATAAACAGGTGCAAATAGAGACTTGATTTTTTTATTGTTTTATGTTATTTTATATGATATTTTATTTTCAACATTTTTGGCATTATAGTATAATAACATTTATACATTTCAGTATGTGAGTAATTTACAAATTAGACATCTCCTGTGATGCATCAAATTTACGCGTCATTAAAAGAAATTATATTTTTTTAAATTTTAGACAATATATCAGTATTGGCAGAGTTAAGGGTATTAGGTGATAATTAAATTACAACTATAGATGTTTAAAAGTTTATTTTATACTTGAAACAACTTTACTGTTCAAGAGGACCTATATGAATGAAAAATAGGTATACATATATTCGAGACCTAAGCAGGGCTCTAACTATGATATTTTATTTATTATTATAGTATCAGTGAAATATTTCTTACTCTAAACATTATTGACCTTACTAGAGTACACGTGTTCGTAATTATACGTGCCTATACAGAAATAAATAAATGACGGAGTCTTTTTTGCTATTCTCCAATACTCGCCCTCAAAAATATAACGGAAGCTTAATCTATTAGACTAAGTTTCGTTCTGATTTGAAGAAATTTCATCGGTGCAATCATTTTCGTGAAGGCGTCTGCTAATTGCTGATCTGTTGGAATATATTACAATATTAGTATTTGCTTTTCAATTTGCTCACACGTGAAGTGATATTTAATGTCAATATGTATTGTTCTTTTGTGATTTGTCGTATTTGCGACTATACATATACAACTTTGCTTAATTACTTTTATAAATTGGACTGTGGTCAGTTATTGCAAGTTTCAAAAAAAAAAACTTCAAATAAATAGTCAGTTTTTTTTTTTTTTTAATGAGTTGTCTCATCATTGCCCTAATTTGCATCCACATATCCAACCATTGTTTGACTATCACTTTTCACGTATGTCAGAAGTGGGCAGTATACTATAATGCTATATAATTAAATTTTATTGGTAAAAACGCTTTTACAATCGTTCAGTTTAAATGTTGTCAAAAACTGATTTTAAATAGGAAGTTTGGTCAAGTGTTATTTTGTTTTCAGTTAGCTAATCTTGATTTTCAGGAATTACCTTATCACATTTAAATTAACCATATCAAATTGCTTTATTAGATATGCCTTCAAATTAGTCATCGTGCTCAGGCTCCCAGTAGCAATTACAAGATCGTCAACATATAATATTACATAAATATTTTTTATTATGGCCATTATTGAGGTACAGGCAACGATTGACTTCTGAATTTTTGAAATTACATTTTTCATGATTTTATCAAACCTTTCAAACCAACATCTGGCTGATTGTTTAAGGCCATAAAGTGCTTTATTTAATTTACAAACATAGTCACCTTTGACCTCTACCCCTTCAGGGGTATCATGTATATTTTTTATATAGAATTCCTTTTTAAAAAGGCGTCGAAATTCTAGCACTTGGTGCATATGTTTATTTATAATCGGCTAAGTATTACTTACTAAAGCCTTTTGGCACTTGTTGTGCTTTATTATATAAGGCTTACGTGTAAACTTCGCCCTGTATATTCTATTAAATGTATGTGTATACATTAACTTAATAAATACATTTATTTCTAACCATTATTATTATGTAATGAGTTCACATTTATTTCTCACCATTATTATTATTATTATTATTTTGATGAAGCGACCATGCACTGTTTGTGTGAGGTGAGATCAGTTCTTATTTTATGGCTTGTTCTCACTTAAGCGATCATATTAATTTTGAATTTCAAAAGATTTGGGTATTATTTCAATTATTGTAATGGCATACAGTAGTTCTGTAGTTAGGTGATTAACATTACACTATTGCTTTTTATTGTAAGTTTTCAAGCTGTTCGCTTTTTTCTAATTGACACACTTAATTCATAATCTGTCTTGTTTAAGTCAAAATTTTTTTATTCATCTGCTTTGTTTAAGTCAGATTTTTTTTAATTCATCTGCTTTGTTTAAGTCAGATTTTATTAATTTGCACACTCAATGCATTATCTGCTTTGGTTAAGTCAGATTTATTTTTTAATTGCCGTGCATTATCTGCTTTGGTTAAGTCAGATTTATTTCTATTTGCGGCATTACTAATTTATCTGTCTCCTTGCGAGTTACAGTTATTAGTTTATATCGAAGTGTTTTTTACCTCGTCCTCGGAGTTTTTACCTTTTCATGTTTCAAGGACAAATTTTATAGTTTATTTCGTGTATTTTTTTTATTACATCTCGAGCTTTAATAAATTGCTCGGTTTCAGTTACTCATAATTTAGAACCATTTGGTTCATAGCCGACAATGAATGATACCTTTTATTGATTTAGAATCAAATTTATTTATGTACATATACATGTCTATATATATTCTTGTTACCTTGTTTGTTTATGTTTCGGCAGTATTTTTGTATATAGTAGAGATAGTTACCTGTTTGTTATGTCAATTGTGGGTTGTCCCCATCCAGTAAATAGTTCTTATAACTATTGGATGATGTAAATAAATTAAATTAATAAATAAACAGTTGACCCAAAAACCTTCAGAGATTTCACTGACGGTTTGTTTATTTTGCCATAGCCGTACGGAGTTTTGTTCCTTTTTTAAAGTTTTAGTTGATAAGCAATTAATTTATATAAGCTGCTGTTTAAAACAGCTTCACCTTAATATTTAGGTAAAAATACTAATGTGCCATGGGCATGAGCCATTTCTGTAATGGTCCGTGCATTTGTTCAGCTACAGATTTTTGCTGAGGCGTACGGTCAGCTGGTATGTTATACCTTTTTGTGCACAAACATTTTTATATTTGTTTGAATGGACTCGCCCTTATTATTACAATACAGGTTTGCGATTTTTAAATTAAAATATTTTTCCTATTTTTCTCTTTGGAAACATTTAATATATGTTTAATTTGTAGTTTTTAAATAAACAACATTTCAATGTATTGCATATTTTACAGTCCTGCTTGTCACAAGTTATTATTTATTTTTATTAAGTTTCCTATAAATAATTGGTCTTTAATAAATAAATAGTAAGATGTGTTAATTTGTCTATGAATGATACAAAATAATTTTTAATTGTCTAATTTGATTCTTTTATTTTATCACAAACATCTGAATGGATAATAATTAAGGTTGTTTGACTTTCCTTTTGCAAAAGTCGCCATTTCACCAATAAGACAGCCCTCACACATCTTTGTTAATGATTCACAATCGATATATTTCATATCTTCAATCATTTGGCAAATTTTAATTTCACTTTTTTTTTTTTTTAAATAAGCCCTATTCCACAAATTTATATATATATATATATATATATATATATATATATATATATATATATATATATATATATATATATATATATATATATATATATATATATATATATATATATATATATATATATATATATATATATATATATTGTTTCATTCATTAGATTAGTATTAATAAAGAGGTTAATTTTTTACCTGTTATTATGTTTGGTCTATTTTTTTTAATTGTTACCCTTGTATGGTCAAATATGATGGTCATCCCATTGTCTTGGAGGCGGTGTACTAATAGTAGAGGTACGTCTTTGAAGTTTAAAAACCTTTTTCTAAACGTCCATGGACTCCCAGGTTGGTTGTTAACTCAATGACACCACACTTTGTAGCTTCCATAGGTGATCCATTTTTAGCAGCTGACATTTACAACGGTGTCTTCAAATCCTCCCATTCGGTAAAGACGTCAGGATTATTCAGGATATATTCCGAAGCACCAGAATCCAGGATAAAAATAATTCGACAGGATTTGTGCTGGAGATTTTTTTTTTTTTTAGTTTCCATTCATCCCGTTTGAAGTGATTGATTGTGACGCAATGGTTACACTGCATGAGGAGTCCTATATTTGTTTGCATTTTTGAAGGGTCGTTAGCAGGTGTGACACTTTGTCCATTTAATCACGCTTGGCAGCGAGCATCTTCGCTAGTTCTCATCAAATTTGTAGAATTGCGTTGTAAATAATGTGTCCTCCTTCAATTCAAAGCACAAACATTTTTATGCGGCAAGCCAATTGCGTAACTAGACTTTTCCCCGCATAAGTAATATATAAGTTACTTAAGATTTCGTTGGCATAAATCGAATCTTGAGCAAAATTTAAGAGCGAATCACATATTTATTATTTATTATCGAAATTTGTTTCAGCCATTCAGCACTTGATTTATTTGGATTTTAGTGTCTATAATATTCAAGACATCTAATTCACTAAGGAATATTTATTTATTATCTAATTCACTAAGAAGTGTTTATTTCTCTATCGTGTGTTCTGCGCTATTTGAATGGTTTTATATTGCGCTGTTGATGCTGATCCATTTTAATCCAATGTTCACACCCACTTTTAGTTACACAAATATTACAGTTAAACAAAAACTATTGTTTATTTAGATTAACACAACAATCACGTTATCACCTGGGCCCATAACCTATTGGGAGAGTTAAGGGTATTAGGTGATAATTAAATTACAACTATAGATGTTTAAAAGTTTATTTTATACTTGAAACAACTTTACTGTTCAAGAGGAACTATATGAATGAAAAATAGGTATACATATATTCGAGACCTAAGCAGGGCTCTAACTATGATATTTTATTTATTATTATAGTATCAGTGAAATATTTCTTACTCTAAACATTATTGACCTTACTAGAGTACACGTGTTCGTAATTATACGTGCCTATACAGAAAGAAATAAATGACGGAGTATTTTTGCTATTCTCCAATAATCAGATTCTAATATCTGGCGAATGCGCCAGTAATAGAAAAGAATAGAATATATCGCCTGAATTAATAAAGGTATTATTGATTTACCATAGCACACCACATAAATTAGACAATTTCTAAACTAAAGTTAGATCTGCAAGGACGGGGGGTTACACAATTAAAAAAAACGCGGACACACAACCAATCCCTTCGACTTTGTCAGAATCGAAACCAGGATTTGAACCCGGGAGTCGATAGGTAGTAAACCAGCTATGTTTGTCACTTAACGCTCTGGGCCATTACGTTACGAACTCGGGCGATCATACATATGATATAGGACAAATCATAGATGCATTAGCACATAGGTTTACAAATTGCTTAACTTTGGAAACACATTCGAATACATGTATGGACAATATATTGACATTTACATAGAAATATATGTAAACAAATAATTTAGATACGGTATTAATAATTTAAAAATTCTTCCACAGAATAAAAAGTATTTGAAACATCAATCGTTTTTACAGTTGATAAAAATTGCTTTATACTAATTGTATTTTTTATATTACTACATAATTTATTACAGAGCACTGAGCCCATATAATATGAATTAAATTTGCACAACTTTAATCTATGTCAATTACACTGCAAATGGGAACCGTGACGTGTAGAATTGATGAGATTAATTTTGAAAATTAAATTTGGATATTTTGCTTAACAAATTTAAAAAATTTTAAAAATGTACAGGCATTACAGTCAACATTCTACATTGAACAAATGGTACATGATTATTTAGGATGTAATCCAAGCATGCACCGTACAGCTCTTTTTTGCAGTATAGAAACTCTTTGAAGATGTTGAATAGCCCCAGAAAATAATTCCATATCGATTTCGAGATTCTAGATTAGAAAATTAATATATCTTAAGAGTATCTGCACTAGTTACGTGGCTTAATGTTGTTAACGCAAAACAGTTACTTGCACAATTATTTCATATATTATGGTACATGGGTTTTCCAGTCTAGAGTTAGGTCTATGTAAATACCTAATACTTAATGGGATATCACTTGTTGAATGGATTTGCCCTTATGTTTAGTTAATAAGCTTGAAGTATACTTTTTCTAATAGATTAACATTGCATGATGAACATGTTACCGTGGCTTATTACTAATTTTCTGTTATTGAAATACTCACATATAGAGTGCAAATTTGTATTTAAATTGTCAGAAGAATCAGTGAGTTGTTTTCTACCTGCAATAATAGAAAGCGCATCGGCAAAGGTACCATAAAATGCAGATAAATAGATGTCCAAATCATGTGTATAAATTAGTGGACCTAAACCACTATCTCGTCGTACATCAATATCAACAGGTAATTCTTTAGATCTAGCACCTAAAAAAATCTACAAAATGTTTTCTCTATTTAAATTAGATTTTAAAAGTTTATTGCATGTACTTCGTATACCATAACATTTAATATTTTTTAAAAAAGTATTATAATCTATGAGATCAAGAGCTCTTGATAGATCATTAAATAATGCAATTACCTTATTTCGCTGATCTAAATTTTTTAAACAAAATCCAAAATATTTTTGAGCGCTTTAATGGTTGAACGATGTTCTCTAAATCCATGCTGGTTTGGTGATAAAATGTTGCAAGATTCCAAAAATGCCGTTATACGTTTAGATAACAGTTTTTCAAATACTTTCGAAAATACCGATAACGTTGTGAAAGGACGGTATTCAGATTTTTTTTGCGATCTCCTTTTTTTATAAAAAGGAAATAATTTTGGAGAATACTTAAAAAATTGGAAAAAATGTACTCTTCTTGAAACATTGATTGATAATATGTGTCAATAGTTCAGCTATCTGATATGTTCAAATTTTAATTATTTTGTAGATATCATCAGGGCCCACTGAAAATGAATATTTTAAATTATTAATTGTATCAATCAGTCGTCACTGGTTTTAGATAAATCGAATTTTCACTGACATGTGTTAAAGTTTCAATAGTGTTACATTGTGGTATATTAAGAGATTTAGTTTATAAGAGTTCATTTGGTTTCCAATTTTAGGTTTGTTCGTTATTGGTTAATTATTTATTTCAATTTAAACACTATTACTTACCATATGTGTGTTTTGGTAACAAATTTAGAACAGAAATCATAATAAATATGCTGTATGTAATGAAATTTATTTTCTATTGTTCGATTATTAACAACATTACGTTTCTAAGTTCAGAATCTCTTTAAATTTTGAAACATTGCTTTTGGAAAGTGACCTAAATCGATATGAGTTTATGTTCTGTGGGACATCCACTTCAATAATAATTTCTTACCCACAGTGATTTGATAAACCAGCATTTAAAATATTTTTATTAATAATTTGATCGTTAAAATTTGCGAGTATAATCGATTCCTGAGTTGGTATTATTATAGTTCGGGTAACTTCTTCGAAAACTGAATTAATACAGTAAGAACTGATTAGATCATTTAGATTTGTAGTAGCTTAATTTTTACATAAAAAATCGATACATTCGAAGGGACAATAGCTTAACTATAAATTGACCAATTTATGTTATGTGGTGTATATTAAATTTAATATCTGGCGAATGCGCCAGTAATATACCAGAGGGGACAATTATTGCCTTCTGCCAAGTTAAAAGAGTATATGTGGAAAAAAGTAAGTAATACATGTTTTAATGTGTTTTGAACTATATTTGTGTACTTTTCTTGTTTTGAATGATAATGGACAAGTACGGTAGCACTTATACTTGTCCAAAATTCATTCCAAACTACAAAATACATGTGTGTACCTATATCAACAATTAAACATTTTTTCCTCAAGGCAGGCAAGACTGTTAACTTCGACCACACTATCACTTTATGATTAAAGCTCAATACAGTGCGACATATGGGTTAGTCTGTCTTCATTTAGAAAAAGGACATTACGTCGTTGCGTGATGGGTAACTTTATACTGCAGAGCGTTGTAAGTGGCGTGTATTCAACTTTAAATATGAATTGACAACAGAAAATAACAAATATCTATGGAATCGATAAAGCAGCAGCCGTTTAACTAGATGCATTGACATATTGCTGTACTTGCTATCTGATCTTGCACAAATTTTTAGATATTTGTGATATGACATAATATGTCATATCACAAATATTATGGAACATAGTATTACATATTATGTTCCTTTTCTATGTGAATACAGTCTATCTAGTGTTCGTTTCCTGTATAACAACCCTTGATCCTCTGGGTCGACGTATTGGAAGAAATGGAAAACATTATATTAATTATTTATAACAATTATTATTAAAAAACTAAAAAACTTAAATTTTGATATTCATATATCGAACAATTATTATATTTTACATAAACTCAAATTTTATTTTTTACAAAACTATTTATTTCTATAAATAGATACATTAAACTATAATTATGACCGCTCTGCACTAGGAGATTCAATTTAAATTATTTCTTATCCTTGATCTCTTTCCGATATTGAAATAAGGTTACGACGATACTAGGTCGACATTCAACACATTCATAAGTACTTAAAGTATAATATAATATACAGGATATCTCATAATTAAATACCTTCCTTTAGCGGGTGATAGAACTAGAAAAAAATAAGTTGAATTTTGTATATAAATATTTGCTTTAATTAATTCATTAGGGAATAGGATTTGTCGGTTTTTTAAAACCGGACTTGAAAACAGATTTTTTCTATAAATTTGTAAAATCTAAAAACGGTTTTTAATTAAATAAACCGGTTTTAGATACTAGAATTAATAAGTAAATATTAGTTCATTATTCAGTTACAAACGTTAACATTTTGGCTTGAATTCATCTCGAGCATAAGCATATTATAGTAAAAGTTTACTGTAAAATTAATCTTCATGAGAATGTTTAACATGAAAATCTACAAACTCATTGTATAATGCTTAGAGCTTGGATGGAGGTATTGGTTCCTAGTGACGGCTATTATGCAAACATAATATATTGTAAACACCTACCGAAATATTCCCAAATAACAGAATACAGAAATTGTATTTCATTTTAAAATGTTAATACATAAACTAGTTTTATCGGAAAAAAGTATGTAAAGGACAAAAAAGTTGTATTTTTAACTAGCCAAATTTGAGGGTGACAGCACACTATATTTTCCCTTTAATTCTGTAAAGATATTTGATTCATTCCTTGTTAAGGGCTATTTACGCAGCGGTAGGGATATCAACCAGTACCTAATGCTCTTCTGGTTCTTAAATTTTTGTTTATAGACAGAATGGCCGATTCACCCAATACTGCCTAAACAAAACACAAGCGTTAAGTATACTTCTTGACCTAGATATGAAGAAACCACAGTATCTTAAAAAATATTTATATGAAAAGGAACCTACATCAATTTCATTTCACTTTAACGTGTTAATACGTAAACTAATTTTATCGGAAAACTTATGACAAAAAACATATTTTGTTTTATTTTTTGTAAACAAATTTAATACAAGTATAAATATTTTTTTATTTAATAAGAATTTAACAAATGCACAACACATATTTACCTGTCACCATATTTTATATAAAATAATTTAGATTTAAAAAATAAAGTAATGTCCAACTTATAAAAGCATATTGTACAATAGTTTTATAGTACGTACCAGATGTGGTTATATAAGCAATGAACACACAATTTATTGTTCAGTATTCCCTGTACTCTTGACAAAAGCCTAAAAAGCCGAAATACGTGTAGAGGTTCTAATACAATATTTTTGAAACATTAAAAAGCAAATTTCCTTCATATACTTAAAATATTTTTGTTTCTTTTTTTTTGATAAAAAAATCGAAAACCGGTTTAATTGTTTTTTTTTGAAATACTGGGATTCGAAAACCGGTTTTTCAAAAGTTGGTATTTATATAAACCCTATTAGGGAACAATAACTCCTTAAGAGTAAGTAGAACATAGTTATTTGTCAATAAATCGAAAGGTTTTAAGTGGCAAAAATTAAATTTTTCTTTTTCTTTCTTGGGACTTATTACCAAAATATAGAGAATGCCACAAATAATATTCAAATAATATTTGCAAAAATTAAATTTGGACCATTTTGGACCATTAATTAATTTTTATCTAAATCTCATGATTGCTTGAGGTAGTTAGGGTAAATTTTAACATGTAATACCACTAGAAGTTAAATTATTTCCGAAAAATTTTTCGAGGTCATTAATATTTTGAAAATTAATGTTTTGAAAATATTCATGACCAAAGAAAAATTTTCGGTTTTTATTTTAACCTCAAGTGGCATTCGGTAAAAAATTTTTACACCAAGTTGTATTTAATTAAATAATGTCGATATACAACTTTGAATGACTTTAAATGTCAAATTTGAAAAAAAAAGAATTTATTGTTTTTTCAGTTGTGGTTAGTTTACGGTACGGACAAGATGATTCGCTTCGGTGAAGAAAGTATCCAAGTTATTCTTTTGACGCGAAATTCAGCACTTGACACCTATAAATACTAAGAAATCCAAGTCAAGTGCTTGGAAGCAGTTTACTGACTTTTGTTCCGAAAAGTCATATGATTTTGACAGGAAAAACATACTCGATGAGGAAATGGCACTGATTTAGGAAGATTATGGTTTTAATATGCGTAAGAGAAACTCATCAGATTACAGGGAGAGTCTAGTTAAAGTGTTATGAAATTCAATTGCCAAACAATTGCAGGAACATTTTTATGAAGACAAACGCAAATTTGACTCCTTTTTGGACGTGAAATTTGCAAATGCCAGATCTGCAAGAAATGCCAAACTTTGGTAGTTGCAAAATGATCCGTCAAAGATGAAAGCAAGTGCTTCGGCTTTATTATTAACAGAATTAAAAAATATGTATTAAACTCTGTGATGAAGATAACCTTAAAAGAAAAATTTTCCACATTATCGCTCATGAATTGACTTGGAGAGGTGGAGAAGGCGCTTTAGCTTGTGTAGAATATTTTGTGGAAGAAGTGGATAATCAAGGAAATGCAACTGGGCGTATCGAGTAAAATGCAGATTTTTTTAAACTTTTCAAGAAGAATCAAAAAACTGGCAGACAGTAAGTGGTTAGTAACAAACGTAATCAATTCAGACATGTGTCCAGTGAGGCTTTTCAAAAAATTAATGGGCACACAAAGTGACTAAATAAAAGCCAACCGTTTATTTTTAACCACAAATTCAAGCTAGAAACACGCAAACTCCAAGGGTTGGTACAAAAACTGTCCTGTTGGACACAATACAATCTCTTCCTGGTTCAATTCTGCAGCATCATTGATTAGAATTGATAACAAAAAAGTAAAGATAACAAATCATTCCGCAAGAGAAACAGCTTTATCAAATTTGGCAAAAACAGGAGTTGGCGAACAACAATTAATTAAAATCACATGGCATGGGAATAGCCAGTCAATCAAACTATATCTGTAATTAGATTCAGTTCACTATCAGAAAATAATTGAGGCAATGAGGTCTCTTCCAACTACTGTTATTATTCAAGAACCTCAAAAGCAAGAACAAAGTTCCAGTCAACCTATTATAGGTACAATAATTGTATATTTCACATTACAAGTTATAACTGTAATAGCCAAAATAATACTACAAATTGATTTTAATGTATATTTGTCATAAGTATATTGAATAAAGATTTAAAAATAAAAGCATATGTTCTTTTTTATTAGATTTTCTTTAAACGTTATGTTTTTTTAGTAATGATCAATTGAGCTAAAACTCCAACCAACTGTAGTTACACAGATATTTCATTTTAAGATTTAGCATAGTTAATTCTCTCATATTATGTTGTTTCAATTACTACAATTGGTAGAATATAGTTTAGCAATTTTTGTTGTAGCCAGTAATGATTACTTTTATTAAGCTATAAATTCTCTATTTTACCAACTGTAGTTGCACAGATATATCATATTAAGATTTAGAATAGTTCATTATTTCACATTACGTCGAGTTTAAATTACTACAATTGGTAGAAAATTATATTTTAGCAATTTTTATTGTATCCAGTAATGATTAGTTTTATTGAGCTATAAATTTTCTATTTGATGAACTGTAGTTACACAGATATATCATTTTAAGATATAGCATAGTTCATTCTCTCATATTATGTTGAGTTTAAATTACTACAATTGGTAGAAAATTATATTTAAATAATTTTTGTTGTATCCAGTAATAATTAGTTTTATTGAGCTATAAATTCTCTATTTTACCAACTGTAGTTGCACAGATATATCATTTTAAGATTTAGCATAGTTCATCTTTCATATTATGTCGAGTTTAAATTACTACAATTGGTAGAAAATTATATTTTAGCAATTTTTGTTGTATCCAGTAATGATTAGTTTTATTGAGCTATAAATTCTCTATTTTGTCAACTGTAGTTGTATAGATATATCATTTTAAGATTTAGCATAGTTCATTCCTTCATATTATGTCGAGTTTAAATTACTAAAATTGGTAGAAAATTATATTTTAGCATTTTTTGTTGTATACAGTAATGATTATTAAATACCATTAATAACATAGAAACCCTTATAATAATTGTTGTCACATGAAAGGCCATGAAAATATTGGCAGCGCAAAACGTGTTAGTTTTCAAAAGTTGTTAAATATTTATGTTCTTAAATATGCACTTTGTGCAAAGAATTTTCCGATGTTAAAATGTATCATCGTACTATGGTTTTTTGGAAAACTTCATTGAAGAATGCAGCAGTAATTTAGAAAGAGAAAACTGTTTTTGTATTGTCCACAAATATTTATTTCAGAAGTCACAAAATACAGACTGGACAAAAATTAAACAAAATAGTGTCCAAAAATTATATATATTTTATTAGATAAAGATATTTAATAAATGCCTTTCTCCTGGTCTAGCCTATTCACCATTAAGAAGTGAAGAGGTAGCAGAAGAATATCGGAAATACTTGGAATTTGTAACGAAAATTAAAATAATTTTTAATATAATAGAAATAAACAATTGTACTTGTTCATTTCTGTTTAAATATGTTAAATTTATAAAGCAAATAAACACTGGTTAATTGTAATTATTAATCAAGTCACGCTTAAGATCAAAAAATTGTATGTCAAAAATTTCCACTATAATTCTCTCCGGTAGTATAAAAATAATTTCCAAAATAATACCTGGGTTGCCATGGTGACACTACAGGAAACACATTTTATTGGTTAAAAAACACAGGTGTGAAATTTTCGCCATAATTTTTTTTGTCTTATTTTTTTTTACATTTAAAATGGAAGAAGGCACCAATGTTAAAATGTGTTCTTACTAAAGTTCAATAGGAACTATCATTTTAGAGTTATTTGTATTTAAATATTGCAATGTTAAATATGTGTTCTTAATAAAGTTCAATAGGAACTATCGTTTTGGAGTTATTTGTATTTAAATATTGCAATGTAGTCCATTCCCTAATTGTAATTTAAATAGGCCATGATGGAAATTTTATTCACGACTATTAAATAATATATTCATTATGTGTGTGTTTCCTCAAGGGTAATGCTATCCATTCTTCACTAATTAATAATGATTTCATTATTCATTGATTCTCAAATGTTTTATTAAAACTTCATTGAACATGCCATGACATGTCAGTCAAAGCACGGAATTGCTGTTTAATTTGAAGTGTTAAATTCAAACGTCAGAAATTGTATGGTAATATTTTGCCAAAAATTGTTATTAGTTAATAATCATATAGTATCTAATAGTATACTTATACTATTAGACTCGCATATAATGGCCATTATCTAATCTTTGCTATTATTCATGAGGGTGGAGTGAATAATACTTGCTCGTTGAATAATATACTATAAGTTCAGCCGTTATAAGTTTGCAACTTTAGTCTTAAAGACTCAAAGCTCTAAATAATGTTATTTTTATTTGTTTCAATTGACAGCGGTTCTCAAACAGTTTGATACAATTTGTATTACTGTTTGAGATCATTTAATGTTAATAGGTGTATCACTCTGTATTTATTATTAAAATAATTTTTTAGTCTTTGTGCATTGTTAATTTTAGGAATAATAGAAAACGTTATTATACACAAAATAAATAGTTAAAGGAATTTCAAAATAAAAGCACACATTTATTTATTTACCATTTGCGATTCACTATTAACAAATCCTATGCTACAATTATCCAACAAAGTAGTTGTAAATAGGTCGCTCATGCGCATACCTATGCACAACTTATCAGCTGATGTATGAAACGAATAAAATTGTTTAACTTTGACTCTTTAAAAAAAAGTTATAATCCTATACCGTACCGGTCTGCAGTCCGACTACATTAACTCATAGTTTAATAAATTTGTCAGTTCTTTTTATAGTAGTTGACTTCGTTTTATATTATTAGCATAATTTCATAATAAAATATTATTGCTGAAATTGTTACATTATTGACATGCCATTATTGTTTAGTAAATATTGCAGAGGATATATTTTAATTTGCATAGACAATTAAATGCGTGGACTTTGTTTTGAAAATTTTTTGAAACTTCATCAAGACAAAGTAATGTTTTTAGTTTTAAGTATTTTAAAGTATCTTCTAGTTGAATAGCGTTATATTCAACAAAAAAAGAAAAGGTTGAGGTTGTTTAGTTCTTCTGTATTATTTATGTTAAGACTCATTTGAGGCTGTTACTTTTAGAAGAATAAAACTAGTCATCAAACTATTTTGCTTTATCTTGGCATTATTAGCGTAGATTATATTATATGAATATAAATAAATAATATGAAATATAATAAATAATATGAAAAGTTAGTAAATCGACATTTTAATATAATTTTAAACGTAAATTGTGTAATTGCAATAGTCTATATAATTATATCAAAGAAAACAAACATAAAAATTGTCCTCCTCCCCCCGAATTGCAAGTACATACCTCTATAAATTAACAAAAATTTGTCAAAAGATGCTAGGTTAATTAATTGATAAAATTTTAGTTCTTAAACTTACAACGCACGTTTCGAATTTATTATGGCAAATAACGCCAAATTCCTTGGCAAATGTTTACAAATAACCAATTTATTTTTTTATTGTCGATCATTTTCTGTACAAACACAATAATAATAATTGGAAAATTATTGTATATAAATAAAAAGATTGTTTTCTTTAAACTAGATGCTTCGTTGTGTAAATGGATATTTTAATTGCTCTATAAAATAATAGAAAATATTGTGGAGTTATTTGTAGAGGTATGAAGTTACTTATCCATTATTGTATTCTTATCCTGTATTGCACCACTAAAATACAAATAACTCCAAAATGATGGCTCCTATCGAAATTTAATAAGAGCACCTTTTTCTTATGCCAGTTTAACAATTGGAGCTTTCTCCCATTTTAAATCTCAAAGAAAATAAGAACAAATTGTACCAAAAATTCACCCTTACTCCATCTGTAGCTACCCCAACAAATCATGATATACAGAAAAAAATGTGACAAAATATGTGACGTTATAAAATTAATAAATGGTCGAAATTTAATTTCTGCAATTTAAGCTGTTCGAATTTATTAGCAAATAACTGTGTTGTACTTATCCTCTTTAAAGCATTGTAGCTCCCTCATAAACTGATTTAAGGCAAATATTTATATACAAAACTCAACTTTTTTTATTTTTCTAGTTGAACGAAGGTACCTAATTATGGGATATCCTGTATAATAAAATCTTTCGAGATTACGACCTGTATGCGTAGTTACCAAGTGCGGTGCAGGGTCAAGAAAAATGGGGGGAGAGCAACATTTTAAGCGAAATATATTTTTTCATCGAGTAAGTAATGATTTTGGATAGTGATAAGCCTTCAGACTATAAATATTTTGACACGCAAGAAAGACGAAATAGGATCATTATTTTTTTTTAAGCATACACATATTATTATAAATAACTGTAAGTAAACTTTCGTGAAACAATAACGGATAAAAATAAAATAACGGCATTCAGCATATTAGTTTTCCGATTTTTTTTGGAGACAAAAAAGCATAGAATTACAATGAAAATCAATAACTTACTGAATCAAAATATTTTTTTTTGTAAGACAATAATAGAAATTTAACATTTTATTAATTTATTATTTAATTATTATATTAATTCTTAATTCTTACACAAACAGCGTGCTTTTGCAACATTAAGGTGGTTCGAAAAAAAATTCGCTCAATCTCACTATCGGTTCTAACTTTAGCCATCTAAATTAAAATTTTCATTCACTTTTTCGAGTTTTCTTTGTGTATATACTGACATGCTATTATAAAATCATAGTCAGAATTAGGACATAAAAAAAATGGAAACGGAGTCAATTTTGACACTAGTCAAGTTTTGCCAAGTGTAAAATTCGAAAAAAGTCGAGTACGATGTACCGCGGAAAAAATGGCATTGACATTGGCTGGCACATGTGTAAACACTTTGTATTGAATACTCAAAAATTTTCGGGGTGATATTTTCCATTTTGATATGAATTCTATGCTTTAGGAGACTCCTAATATTGGATACCATTGTACTAAGAAAATAATAAGGCATCCATTTTTATTAAAAAAGGGAGGGATGGCAAATAAAAAACTGAAATAATGACGTCATAGCTTAAAAACAAAATATGAAAAATTTCCTTTATGTGAACCAGTTCCTTTTAAAAGATTAGATTGACGTGTTTTAGCGTTTTCCAAAAAACCATTTAATAAAAATATTATGAATATTGTGCAGAACTAAATCACCAAGGTTTATATAAAAATGAACCATTAGGTTAATATTTTTAACAATATAGAGAAAACGAACACTAGATGACTTTATTCACATAGAAATGGAGCATACATCAGAGGTGTCCAAAAATTTATGTAAGTTCAGTAGAATTAATGCATCTAATTAATCAACTGTTTTGTCGGTTCTACAGGGGACATTACACGCCGAATCACTGAATTCATGACTCTGGCCATTTGTAATTTCGCTGAAAATTTGTTTGCCTTTTAATATCACTTGAAAGTAGTATCCAGGTAAATTTTTAGATTTTTATCTCAATCCGTCTAGAAATAATGAAATTTTAATGATTTTTAATCAAAAAACCTTCAAAAGGCTACAACATTTTTAAAAATCAAGATATCCAAAAAACTACACAGATCTTTTTTTTTACTTTGAATTATACTTTCATAAAAAAATATAAAAGAAATTCTTAATTAATATTTTTCTTAGTTTGAAAAAAAAAACAATTTTTTTTAAGAGCGTCAATTGATTTTTCACAAAAAAATTCCCAAAAATGGACATTATATATTTAACAAATTTTAAGCCTAGTTTCATCTTTGTATACCATTTTTTTCATAAACTTACTGTTTTTACTAATAAACATTTTGGGAAAACCTGTCGACCACAAATTTTTTTATCCTAGATCAAAGTATAAATCAATTACATAAATTATTCACTCATTTTAACACAAGTTTTTTGGATATGTTAATTTTTTAAAAAATTGTAGCCAATGTTTTTTGATCGAAAATCATTAAAAATTCATTATTTTTAGAGGGATTGACATAAAAATCAAAAATTTATTTGGATCCTACTTATAAGTAGTACTAAAAAGTCAAAAAATTTTTAGCGAAATTAAAAATGGTCGGGATCACAGGCTCAGTGATTTGGCGTGGAATGCCCCATAGACATATGGGGCAAATAAAGTCGTCCATTACGCAATGACGTAATGCCTCTTTTTCTAAGTGAATACAGTATAGTAACTCATATATCGCATTGTATTGAGTTTTAATCATACGTGTGATTTGATGTGTCGAAGACAACATTATCTCTTCAAGGTGACTTACTGGCGCATTCGCCAGATGTTAAATTCTGATTATATAAATGTTAAGATTTCTTCTAATAATGCATAAATCTAATGTATCTCGTAAGACGTTAACTTTATGAACACGCATCGAAATATATAGATGTTATTATACCATAATGCCAGGAAATGTTGAAATATCAGTTATTAAAAAAAAATCGTATAAATTGCTTTTGAATGATTAGTGACCTTAATATTATAACACGGTGGGAATAGGTCAATTAAAAAAGAAAAATTACTTGTTTAATTTAATCGATGTTTCGTTATATTTATTAGTATCCTCAGGACTTATTAAATTGGGTTTTTTGTACACAATCAGTAATAAATTAAATAACAAACAAAAACTGGTACATGTTACGTGTAAAGTGCATGCTTTACATCTTTTGGCGGAAACTATTCGAAAAGTTTTTCCAGAGATGGATGCATTAATAGCAAGTACAAAAAAAGTGTCTCCTAAACGTCTTCGCGCATTTCACAGCAAGTGCCTCAGTATTTCCGAATCACCACTAATTTGTCTAATTTCGTACTGGTTATTAACGATATAAGTTTGATTATGGAATATTTAACGAAACGAGTTTGCCAGAAGGATGCGATGAGCCGAGTTCTGCGGCAATCAAACAGGTTTCATATAGCTATAATCAAGCGTGTATTGTTCAACGTTTTATCTTCGTTGGAGAAAATAATAAGTTTCCATTTTATTATTATCTGCAAAACAAATTAAAATTACAAACGTCAAACAATTTTACGCAAAATTCAAAATAACTCAAATTATTTGTATATGTTGCTATGGTAATTCATAATAAGGAATACATATTTTTGTTATTATTGTTCAAACAAATAAATTCTGCTTCAATTTATGTCATTCCTTGTTTTAGAAAAAAACAGTGCGGTGATGGATTCTTTATCGTACTAGAGCGGTAAGAAAGATCTTAACGAAACTCAAATTAATTTTTCATGATAATGCAAACAGAAAAATTCTCATAATATTCCTTTTTTTTTCTGTTTGCCTTATCATGAATAATTATTCATATGGGATTAACCTACTTACGTTTCAAATTAATTTGTTTAATAGCCCATGACAACACCGATGATGATAAACTTCTTGTAATAGTCATTTTATCATATAATGACAGTGAGTCAACCTAGTCCTTATTATTTTTTTGCAAATCGGTTTCGAGTATACGAAAAAAAAATCAGTTTGTTCAAAATATGAGAGACCATATATTTCTTAATCAATTATTATGATTCAGTATCATTTCTTAAATAATTTTGGTTAAATTTTGAAATAAACAGGTCTGCTATTTTTTATTTTGTTATAAACAAATTATTTATTGCACTGTTAAGAGGTGCTCGTCTGTTTTCAGTGTATTTGTGGGGGAAATGATGACTTATTTATGCAAAACCATTTTAATTAATAGTATTTTAAAATACTATTAATAATATATAATAATTTATTTTAATAAAATAATGTTTTATTAAAATAAAAAAATTACTGTTTAAAAATATGTAAATAATATTTAATTGTTTTTATTAATTAAAATGAATTGACTTAAATGAGAATTTAAAGACTCAGAACAAAATTTATCGAAATAAACTCGATTCTATAATTAAAAAAAGCGAAAAATAATTATGTGAAAGATCTGATATACAGACAAAAGGTAAATAGTAAAACACTGTGGCAGGGTGTAAAAAGCATTTAAGCGACGACAAAAAACAGTCAGATATACAGTGTATCTTACATAATGGGGTAGAAATTACAGATAAAACAACAATAGCAAACAACTTTACTAAATATTATACTAATGTGGGAGTAAGTCTTGCACAAAAAATTAAAAATTATGAACCCAATTTCACTCCTACTCAGCAATCGTTTTACATGATGCCCACAAATGAAAAATACATAAAAGAACTTAAGTTAAGGAAAAGATGGAATCAAGACAGAAGTAAATAAACTTCTAATAGATTCCCTTAAATCTCCACTCTGTTATATTTTCAATATGATATTAGAAAGTGGAATATTTCCTTATCAATTTAAAGAGACAATTGTAATCCCGATATATAAAAATGGAGATAAAAAACTACTTAATGGAAAATTATAGACCGATTTCGCTAATTTTGAATTTCAGTAAAATTTTAGAGAAAATAATTAAACTTAGAGTAAATATTTATTTAAAAAAACTTGTTTCAGACATGCAATATGGATTTCAAGAAAACAAATCAACAAATGATGTAATAGCAAAGGTGGTAATAATGATGTGTAATAGGGTAGATCAGTCAAAGCCTTCGCTGTGTTTTTTTTAGACCTAGCGAAGGCTTTTGACACGGTTTCCCACAAACAGTTATTATTAAAATTAGAGTCAATAGGGTTCCGAGGAAATGTCCTAAAATTGTTTAAAATTCATTTGTACCAAAGAAAACAGTACACGAAAATTGAAAATATAATCAGTAATTATGACATAATTAAGTACGGTGTTCCTAAGGAAACGGCTTTAGGCTCCATACTTTTCACTAAGCTAAGGTGGGGCAAGATCGTTTCTAGGGCAAGAGCGACAATGGCTACTAGATCTTGAACAAGAGTGAAAAATGTGGCGCCACTAGCTGCATAATATTTACTTTAAACAACCTCATGTTACCATTCTACAAATTTCTTTATCTGCGTTGCCCGCTCCAAGGCCAACTGTCATTCTTTATCTAGTGTGAATTCAGTGTTATAGGCAAGTATAACGAACATTTTTGTGATTGATTTGAGAGTTAAGATATACAGGTGAGAATATATGTTTTGTTTGCATTGATTATGATTATTACAATTTGTGAAGACTGTAAAGATTTAAAAAATTTAGAATTAAGTATTTATGTTTTAATGGGGGATGACGCATTTGCCCCAGCTTTTTTAGGAGAGGAGAAATGTGCGCTCACTGACTACGGAGCAAGTGCGGTCCTAGAACGCACTGGCTCCGCAAATTACACCAATTATTATTGTAGGAAAATGCGCAACTACAAAAGAAAAAGTTAACGAACTACTAAATATACAGCAAAACCTCTTCAACTTGCACTCGACGAAGTAAGCAGAGGTGTGATTACAATAAGAAGAGCATCAAGAACATATAATATACCAACAACAACAATTCGTGATTATATCAAAAATTGACGTGGTTTAAAAAGCTCTAGTCTAGGTAGGTCACCTGCTATACCAGTATACTTGGAGGTAAAATTAGCCACAGGAAAAGAAATAATTAGAAAAGTGGGGGTTGAGCTTATCTAGGCTAGATATATCAGAAATTGTCAGGAGTTTCGTGAAGCAGAACAATTTAAAAACTCAGTTGAAAAATAACAAACCTGGCGAAGACTGGTTTATGGCGTTTAAAAGGCGACATGGTTTATCGATTAAAAAACCCCAAAGTGGCGAATATGCACGTAAAAAAAAAACACAGACCCGTTTGTTGTATACGAATACTTTCATTTACTAAAGTCGACACTGGAGAGAGATCTACTTGACAAACCAAACCAAAATTGGATGAAACCGCTATATCGTTAGACCCATCAAAAACTAAAGATGTAGGTGCGCTTGGAAACCTGTGTGTCAGAATTATGAGTGGCCTGGGACGGGAGAGTACCACAGTACTTGCTGCAGCAAGTGCTTCAGGGAAAAAGGCGCCTCCACTTATAATATTTAAAGCCAAAAATATTTGGAATGAGTGGATTCCTCAAACAGAAATATTCCCAGGAACTGTCTATGCTGCCTCCTTCAATGGCTGGATGGAGTTAGACATATTCTGTAATTACTTTGAAAAAAGTGTTATCCCTATTCTTGGTGATAGTCGTCCAGTTCTAGTAATATATGATGGACATAGCACTCACGAGACTATCAATATCATAGAACTTGCAATTAGAGAACAAATAACGATCCTAAAACTACCTCCACATACTGTCGTTTACTGCAGCCACTTGACTTAGCCGTTTTTAAGCCTTTAAAGGATATGTGGAACGATAAATTGGTATCCTGGCAACACAAAAATGTGGGGTATAAAGTCCCGAAAGTACAGTTTTCAACTATGGTGGCAGAAACTTGAAGATTGATGTTATTATTAGTGGCTTTATGAAAGGATGAATTGTTCATTTTAACGATAAATTTATTCCAGAAGGTAAATTGAAACCTTCGGCGTTACTTCGTTGGAAACTCCAGCAGCCAAGCATTGACCTGCATCCACCTGCTCTCGATCATAGACAGCCGTTGGTCGAATTGACCGAACAATCACTGAATCCTGTTCCATCAACTTCTAAGTCTCTGTAAGTATCTTTTGAGGTTCTTCTACAGACAATTAAGCAAACAAAACAAACACCAGCTAAGCAAAGAAAAGAATTGCTCTCGGAGCAGAAGTTATTACGTCATAAGAAGCTATTTGCAGAATGGAAGAGATAAAGAACAAAAAAGCTACAAAAAAATCAGTACAAACTAAGAAAACTTCGGTGTCATCGTCTAGTTCATCTAGTGGTGACGAATAACTTCCTCATGTTGACACTGACGACGACATGTATCCTGAAAGCGATTTTAATGACATTTCTGGAAATGAGAATCTAGAATAATCTTGTACTATAAACATAGACATAGGCAAATGGATAATTTTCAAATATAGTAACCAAAAAATAACACGGCATTTTGTAGGACAGGTATTATTTCATTTAAGTACTTTATTAGTCATACTAAATAGATACTTTATCACTTTTAGGTTACCGAAAAAATTGGAAGCGATAAATTGACTGCAAAATTCACGAAACACAATCGAGGGAAATTTTTTTGGCCAGAAATCGGTGATATTCATAATGAAACCAACACAGATATTATTAGGGTTTTGCCAGATCGAAAATTAGGTCGCCGCGGAGATGGCTGGAATTTTTTACTTTAATTTCCATAGATTTAACATTAACTTAACTCAATCACATGGGAATAGATTATGGACTAAATATATTTCGTTATTTGAAACTTAAGAATAACACTTTTAGGTTATCGTGAATTTTTAATAAATATTTCTTAAATGATTTGAACGTTTATTTCAACTCTATGCAATATAGTTTGTAATTTTTGAACAAATCAACTAATATAAATTCTGCAAACTGTAGAAAAGAGTGGAAACTTACCATCAAAACGATCTTACCCCATGGCAACTTCAATGGTTTTCATGATACTTTAGCAGTCAAATACGCATTTGCCCCGTCTGAATCTATTATAAGATATGGCATTGTGGGGTGGGGTGTAGTGGCTACTGTCTATTTAAAACCGTTGGAAATTGTTCAGAAAAAAATCATTAAAATAATCTTTAATAAAAATAGGAGGCTATACTTAACAAGACAACTCTTTGCCGAAACAAAATTATTTGATATTCGAGATATATAATGTTACACAATATTAATTTTTCAACATCGAAATAAAAATGAAAGTCAGTATATATCTCATAATTATGACACCAGAGCAAGAAAACAAAAACTTCTGAAAGTTGAAAAAAATGATAAAAACAAAAGGATAAAGTTTCTATGGATACATAGCTCCAAAAATTTATAACATGTCACCAATGGCCATACGAAATATGTCAAATATAGTTAAATTTAAACAAGAAATAAGAATATGGATAATTTCACAAGATAGAACATCGTTCGATATGTGTTTTAATTAAAAATAGTGCTTTACTTTATGTATATTATTTTAGTTTATGTAATAATAATATGTAATACCTGTATTGGTATATTCAAATTCAATTCAAATTCCTTTATTAGACATAATACATACATATATATATATATATATATATATATATATATATATATATATATATATATATATATATATATAAATATATATAAATTACCTACATTAATATGAGGGATAGCACCTAAGCCAGAAAAGGCTTATTTTGTGCTAATATCATTTCAATTTGAATATTTAATACTAACATATTTTTGTTATTAAACATGGTTATTAACAAAGAAATACATAAAATTAATAGATAGTTGGAGGAGAATCAGGAGGATGTACAAATATAATTAGGTACTATTTTGAGTCGCAAATTTAACTAAATAGTTCGGAAGATGTCGCAATAAAATTTGATAAGGTATGACGAAATTTCATTTTGTTACTAATACTTTTTATGTTTAAAGGTAATTTATTATAGAACAAAGGTCCTTGATAATCAATAAAGTTCTGTTGAGATGTTTTATTATATTTATTAATTAGCAAATTAGAATTTGAGACTGATCTTGTGTTGTGAAAGTGACTGGGAAAATTATACTTTCCCTTATTTTTATTTATGAAAAGAATACTTTCAAGTATATATATGTTTTTCAAATTCAGACAACAACATTCCTTAAACAATTTGTCACTAGGGTATAGATGGCTTTTTTCATGATTATTTTTAAGATATATTTTTGTAATACTTTTAGTGGATTTAGTGCATTTTCATATGTACCACCCCATGCTATTATGCCATATCTAATTATGGACTCCACTAATGTATTATAAATATTTATTAATGTTTTTGTTTTGAGAATATTCCGGAGAATATAGAATTTTGTTATTACTTTTCGAATTTTATCTGTTACGTATATTACATGTTCCTGCCATTTAAAATTTTCATCTATTATGATACCAAGATATTTTATTTTTTTACAACTACTTACTATAAGATCTGTATTTTGAATATTTATTTCGATAATATTATGATTCTCGTATAAATGGAAAAGCACATAAATTTTGTCTTCCCTATATTCAAAGAGAGTAAATTTTGATGTAACCAATTTTTTATTAATTCCATATCAGATGACACTTTTATAGTTACTTCTTTCCAATCCAATCCTTCAAATATAATTACCGTGTCATCTGCATATGAAATTATTTTTCCTGATATATTAGGAATATTACAAAGAGTATTTATAAAAATTAAAAAAAAGAACCGGGGCCATAACTATGCCTTTAGGAATTCCGGTTTTTATAATTTCAGGTGACTAATTTGATTTTCAATTTTAACGTATTGTTTTCTGTTCTATAAGTATGTAGCAAAGACATTCAGTGCAGTGCCTCTAATACCGATCTATTCCATCTTTTGTAACAATTTTTTGAATGAGACACTGTATCGAATGCTTTTGCTAAATCCAGAAAAACTGCTATACATTTTTTATTATTGTGTATACTATTATTTATAGAGCTAGTTAATTTGTAAATGACATCGTTGGTACTAAAAGCATTTCTGAAACCAAATTGGTTTTCAGATATAATTTTATTGGAATCTAGAAATTCCTCAAGGCGGTTTTTTAACGCTTTTTCAAAAATTTTTGCAATATTATTAATAACTGATATTAGTCTATAATTAGTTGTATCTGTTTTAGAACCACTTTTATATATGGGTGTGACAATAGTTTCCTTGAAATGTGCAGGGACTAAACCTGTAGCGAAGATTATATTAATAATATGAATCAAAGGTTTTATTAAATATATGTGGCAAAATTTAATTATTTTTACGGGTATTTGATCCAAACCTGTGGCACTATTATTTTTTAAACTGGGGATATATTTGATTATTTCATTTTGAGTAACGGGTTTTAAAAATATGCTATTGGGTGCTGTATAATGCTGTGACATTTAGAGATGGGGTAATTGATTCTGCCATGATTGAAGCCATATTTATAAAATATTGATTAAACATATTAGCTTTCCGCTCACTGTCCTGTATTATTAATTGACCACTATCATCTTTAATATTTATCTTTTGATTTTTAGTTTTAGTATAATTTGTTGCTTCATTTATTACTTCCCAAATCCTTTTCAAATTATTTTTTGAATTATTAATTTCATTTTTATAATAGTCATCTTTAGGTTTTTCAATAATATTTGTTAATTTATTTCTATATATTTTATATTTATTTACTAACATTTTATTGTTATTGTCATTTATTACTTTTTTTTTATTTGATCCCTTTTTTTATTGACTCCATAATACCGGTAGTGATCCATGGTTTAAGTTTCTGTTTGTACTTTGGTAGCTTAATTGTGCTGGTAGCATTATTTATATGATTTTTGAATTTCTGTACATGTATCACTATTGTTGTATTTGAGTACGTCATCCCAATTTTCTAGACTCAGTTGTTGCAAAATTTTATTATAGTCAATTTTTTTTATTAAATTTTTACTATTATTTTCAGTAGTTATTATATTATTACAGATTTCTATATTTAATAACACAGGATAATGGTCAGTTAAATTGGATTCTAATATGAACAAAGAGAATTTGGATTTATTTACATTAGTTCTAAATTTGATAAAAATGTGATCAATACAGCTTGAGGTATCGCTTGTTATTCGGGTGGGGTTGTTTATGTATGAAATATAGCCATATTTTGACATTATATTTAAATAATCGTTTGTATAGTTAGAGAGTTTGTTTAAAATATTAATGTAGATAGGTTGATCCCATATGAGTAATTATTCATGATAAAGGAAACAGAAAAATTCTCATAAAATTCCTTTATTAATGTGACCGGTTTCGTGAACAAATTAATTACTTCACATCATCAGACACAGGAATTTTTTTATATTTATAAATTTTTTATATTTATAAAAAATTCCTGTGTCTGATGATGTGAAGTAATTAATTTGTTCACGAAACCGGTCACATTAATAAAGGAATTTTATGAGAATTTTTCTTGTTTCCTTTATCATAAAATATTAATATTTATGTCACCAATAAACAATTCAATATTATTATCATGAGTGAGATTTAGGAAGTCATTTATTTCAGTTAGAAAAATATTTGTATCTGATGAGGGTAAGCGATAGATTCCAGATATGCCTATAGTAAAATTTTTTAAGTAAATAGTAATTTTGATAATGTTTAGTAATGTTAATTTATGAATTTTTACATTCGTTGCTAATGCATTTTTTATATAAATTATTAGTCCATCATTTTGATTTATTTCGGATTCATTAAAAAAGCCAGTATACCCAGGTATATTATAATTGTCAATAGAATTAATTTTCCATGTTCCGGAGAGAATTATCACAGAAAAATTTGTTACGCCAGTGCTAATTAAAACAGGAAGTTCGTCAAAATTTTTTTGTATGCTTCTAATGTTAAGGTGGATGATATTCAGTGATTTTGGATTAGTTAAATATGTAATCTTGTAGATTATTTAAAATATTTGTTTCAACCTCCTGATACTCCTCTAATTCATTTAGTAGGGTAAGTTCCTCCATTTAGCAGACTCCAGTCGAGGCCAATATTTTTTACAGTTTATTAAATCTTAAAGGAAACAGCGATTAGTAATTCTTATACAAAACATAAACATACATACATATAATATAATTGTGAGAAGTTGGTGTACTATATATAGTAGCTATACTTGTATATGTGTATTTAATCTATAGAGTAGATAAAAAAAATAAAAAAATAGAAAAGAAAGAATGAGAATAAATTTTTGGAGATGCTTATTTTCTATGTGGTCAATAAATTAATACTAATTAAGTACATAAGAAAAAGAAAAGGGTACATTACTAATAATGATATTGTGTGCACAAATTAATTTATATTTTAAGAATTTTATCTATTGTGTTGTATTAGTTAGAATACGAGTGTGTGTTACTATTGTTCCTATTATAAGAATATAATAATCGCAAAACTTATAAAATTGCATAATATATTTAATTTCGCACATTGATTAGTTAATATCATTTTCGTTATCACTCGTCTCACTGTGAAACAGAATATGAATAATTTTAATATTCGCACTCAAATCTCATGCAAGAGTTTTATGCGAATAGGCTTTTATTTATATTCAATATATATTATTTTACTATGTATATTATTATTATTATAAAACTGTAATAATGTGTTGGATGTAAATAAAATTATTATTATTATTATTATTATTAAATAAATTTGTTATTTTTCCGCATTAATATTGGGGAAATGAATATCTCTTAAACGTTGAATAAATAATTTATTAAAAAAATAACAGGTTTGTATTTTTTAAATTAAATTATAGAATGAATATACAAAACATATAGACCATAAATTATAATGTAGGCAAATATTTAAAAAAAATGTAGAACTAGCGACAAATTACCTACATACTTATTATTGGTTGTCATCATGATTTTAAATCGACCGGTAGGTATTATATTTTTAAAGCCTAGGGTATAAAAAGATTTCTTTTAGTATATCTTTTAATACACGACATGTTTGAGTAATGCTCTTAATTTAAATAACTAAATACAGCCAGATTACTAATAAACACGTCCTCCCCGATATACAAGAATGCCGGACATAACAATAAAGCCGGCTGCACACAAAACACCCCTAATACATATCAGATTTCACTGTGACAGCTCTATTTGTACCATTTAGCACAACATACACTGAAATTCACCCCTTGTTGAGCAGTCAAACGCTTTACATTGACAGGGGTAAGCCAGAACACGACACCATTGGCGAGAGGCGCTCCCTGGGTACCAATGAAAGCTAGAGGGGCGTTCCGGACCTCTCATCATTGCCGTCGGTTATCACTCAGCTTCATTTCATATTTCACAAGATCCAGTGATGGTTTAAGACTTATTGTGATTGAGAGAGAATCCTTGAAAAGCCGCACGCTGGCTTCTCTTAAACGTGAGAGTGATTTGGACTGCTGTGATACCAGTACAACCGATTATACCGAAGATTACAGTGAGGAAGACTTAAAAATGGTAGAAACGTCGTCGCAACCATCTTCCAGAAATGCAGCAACTTTAGTCCCGCAGCATTTCTTGGGGAACATGTTCTTGGGAGAGGGTTTTAAACCGGTTTTTAAACATCGTGGTCCGGCCACAACTTCATCTGCTAGTGGTAGTTCTTTGTTTACAATTGATAGTATTTTGGCGCCTCGACCGAAACCAACATCTCCACAGCGACCCATGCTTCAGCACCCCTCAATCCATCTGGGGCATATAGCGGCGGCTGCTGGAGGTTTTGGTACAACTTCAGCAGACTTTTTGGGTAAGTTTAAGAAATATTTTCTAAAAATTAAAATTTGACGGAATATCTTTATAATTAGTAGTAGATAGTAGAACAATATATATATATAATTATTAATTTTTTCTATTATAAATGTCAAAATAAAATTTTAGAAGCACATTAAGATGTTGACATTAGTATTGTTTACAACAAAATAATAATCTGATTCTAATTATCATGTAATAGGTAATATATTATGCTTGCTCCAAATTGTTGGTATTAGGACATTTGGACAAATATTTTCAAAATTTTGTTTTACGAAAATAGTAATAATGCGTAGCCAAATTTAAAATATTGGGTAGATGGTGGATCAGAATTTTTAAAGAGGAGAGGGCGGCGTAAAAAAATACAGTACTGATATAAAATGCACTATCGATTTTTATATGAGTAGGTAAATAAAACATGTACGTAGACTTTAGATAAGTGAAATAAAAATAGTGGGCATTTAAAATCGAACACACTGTAATTTTTTCTTATCCATAATTTTGTTTTTAAAATTGGTTTCATAAAGATAAGTATTTTAAACATATTGATAAAAAAGGTTCAAGATGGCCATCATTTTTTTCAGAATATTCCTGAAAACGGCTTGACATTTTTTTATATTTCTACTCACTAATACAAAGCAAATGTCACATAGATTATTTTTTTGACAAACAAATTTTCGTTCATTCAAAATATTTCTGATATGTTTTAAGCAGTAGCCGTGTTAGAAAGAACTAAATAATTTATTTGTTAATTTATTTAATTCAGCTCAAAAACAATACGATTAAATAAATGCTTCCTATACATATATCATACTTCTATTCATTTAACAACATAGTTTGTTAAGTAAATAGTTATTTTCTTCGATTGTATAGAAAAGTAACGTTTTTTGGTTCCAATATCTGGACGAAAAATATCACCTTTTTGTAATAGGTATTACTTATTGTTGTGGTTGCTAGGTGACTATTACTTCCGGCCGAAA
Organism: Rhamnusium bicolor; assembly: GCA_029963845.1. Taxonomy (NCBI): domain Eukaryota; kingdom Metazoa; phylum Arthropoda; class Insecta; order Coleoptera; family Cerambycidae; genus Rhamnusium; species Rhamnusium bicolor. Next base: position 59,332 of record JANEYF010005113.1, read on the forward strand.
AGTACTTTTCGTCCTAGGACGAATAATACTTTTCGGACGGTAAACAATCATGAACAAAATAATGGATACCATAAACAAATGTAATAAATTGTCATGATATTGTTATTAAATTATGCCAAATTGACGTAAAGTCGATTACGATCAGATTTTTCAATTAAAACAGATATAAATTAAAAAATTTTATCTTTTTTCTTACAAAAAAAGTTAGAATTAGAAACTTATGACACAAGGACGAAAAATGCAGTACGATTACGGAAAATTGCTGAACGAGGCGAAGCCGAGTTTTGCAACCGTATGAGTACGAAAAAATATTTTCGTCCGTATATCATACACTATTTTTTATTCGATTGTGAGAAGAAAATAATAAATTTTTATTTACTATATTTATTTTAATTAAAAAATCTGTCATATTAGACTTCACATCATTTTGACACAGTCTAGTATATTTTTATTAGACTGTGTCATGACAGTTTCTTTTATTTATTTATGGTATCCATTATTTTGTTCATAATTGTTTACCATCCGAAAAGTAGTCGCCTAGCAATCACAAAAAAAAACCTATTATAAAAAAAGGTGATATTTTCGTTCAGATATCTGAACTAAAAACGTCACTGTTCAATATAATCGAATAAAAAAGACATTTTGATAATTAAAATAGATATATATGTTAGTAGGTGTTTTGAGATGTCACATCCAAAAAAGAAAGTTTTGATTAAACAAAATGAGCAAAACAATAAATGTAGCTTTAAATATACGAAAGAAGTTGTGAATAAGTCAAAAAAAAATTAAAAGAGTTAAATTGATTAAGAAAAGTAGTAAATACTGAAAAAATTAATTAAGAATATAAAACAATGAAAAAGAAATTCCGAGATAAAACAGTCAGAAAAAAAAACAATATTATACAAATTTAATAGACATTAGTTAATGAGAAATTAAATCGAGGAAACAAATTTAATAGCATTACTATTATGTCAGACGATACAATTATTACGGATACAAAAACCGTTGCAGACATATTTAGTAAACATTTCGCGAGCTCCGTAGATAAGATGATAAAAAATAAGTTCTTTAATATAGAATACCCATGTGCAACGTGTGATATAAACAACAGGTCAATGGCTTTCATTCCATATTCTGAAAACGAAATATTACAAATAATTCACGGCTTAAATAACAAGAAATCAGTAGGAATTATTGATGTCCTCGTAAGGTTAATTAAGGAATGTAGTTAATAAAGTTAATAAACAATTTATTAGCCAATAATCAACTTGGATTCAGAAAAAGTCTTTCGACGGAAACAGCCGCAGTCGAGCTGATCCAACTAATAAAAGAAAAGATGGATAATAAGGAATATGTGATAGGTGATAGATATTCTTCGATTTATCGCGAGCGTTCGATACGTTCGATACGAAATGTCAAGTATCTGTATATAATACAATAATATAGTCATTAAAGAAACAATAAGCTTACTGCGTTTAATAATATCACTCTAATAATAACAAAAAACAAAAGCAAAACACTTATTTATGTCACATTGCCAAACTCAGAATTTAATACTCTATCCAAAACTGTAAAAATATGCGGAGGAGCATAATAAAAATTAGAAAGTTGTTATCACTTCCGTTGAAACCGGAAGTGGTAAATACTTTTTAATATCAAATAATGCGTTTTTATTTCTGTATTGATTATATATAATAACATTTTTTAAAAACTAAACAAAAAAGGGGGTGAACCATATCTAAATGACACCCGGTATACTATAGCTAAACTGTTACACATTTTATTCTTTATTTAGAAAGTCTTAAGTCGTCTAAGTTATGAAAATTAATTTTCACAAACACTACTGCACACACATGTAATCTATAATTAATATCAGTCAGTTGTAATACAGGTAACAGTTTCACTATTTATTTCGTTTTAAAATGTTTGATGGTTTTTGGTAAAAATTTTTATTCTGATTTTATTAAGATGGTCAGAGGGGTGGGCTAACAGATGATTGGGTCGACCCAACAGCTATCTGGGTGGGTCTGGTCTCACTCTGGCTTACTCCTAGCGAGGCGACGCGACTTGTTAATGGGATGATGCATTAAATGTTACCAGGGCCGCACTCGAATATTCAAAAAAATTGTTTTGTGTTATTTGCATTTCTTTATTCTTCAACAATAACAAATTAAATACGATTTATGATCAGAGTAATTATTTTTGTCGGTGCGGTTGAAAAAAAGCGACATATTAAATAAATCGTTTACACTTTTAAATTAAAATATTCTGAAAAAATACAAAACAAATACGAATGCTGTAGACCTCTTATGGAAGCGAAAAAAATTATGCGAAATTGACCAGAGAACAGGTTAAGAATCAAATTTAGGAGTTTCGTTAGTTAAAGGAAACAATCAGATAGAAGCGAATACCCAGAAACTATACATTTTCCTGTTTGCATCTCTCAAACGTTTCATCTTAAACATAGATTAAAAATTTTGACTTTATTTTGAAATTGACTTGACAAGTTAAGGCTGCAGAAAATCGGTTAATATTTGTTGTATGGTATGTTCACATAAGTATTTTAAAAATTAATTGTTCGGTGAAAGTACCTCAATGCATATGTTTTGTTAAGTAAACAAATGTACTATTCATCGCTCAAATATCTTTTGATAATATTTTAGGCTTTAGTTGGTTCATCCAATAAAAAAATGATAAAATTTAATAAAACCTTAATAAAACAACATATATTTAATATGGGATGAGAAATATGAGGACAAGTAATCTACTTTACAAAATTTATGAATGAGACATTTGTGATGTCGGTGACCTTCAGATAACTTTAAAATTAAGAGAAACATGAATATTCCAATTCATCATCACTCTTTAAATTGATTATTGATCTTCTTGTAGAAATATTATAGTAATATCTATATTTGCCAAAATTTTGTAGAAATATTATGGTAATATCTATATTTGCAATTAATCTTTACCTATATATGTATAATAATTTTTAAATATTAGTCTTTGCAAATCAATTTTCTATTTGTTTCAATTTTTATAGTAACACATTCAGATAAGAATAACAGTGAAAAATATAGGAAAATAGGTAGTTTATTGTTATCATATTAGATTTGATAGGATGCTTATGTAGGATCCAAATAATTCATTAACAATTTTTTCTAGAAATGCCTAATACAAGGCAAATATATTATCAGATTCTTAAACTTTCAGTTGTCAAGATGTTTATTTTTTGAATTTTTTTACTGGTTTTTCTTCATTTTCGTCTGTCTGTGGATTGAAAATTATTGGCGTCATAAAAAAACCAAATTTCAGATTATGATGAAAATAGACAAATAAGATTTTTTTTGTTTTATTTAGAAGGATGTCTCGAAGATTTTTGGATGCCTTGGTAGTTCATTGAATACAATCAATTTACCTCATACAATAATATAATGTCTGATTTTTTAATTGATATTTAATCATTGATAATATTAAATAAATTAAATAAACAAATTAAACATATGAATTAAATAAATAAGTAAACAAAATAAATAAAATAAATTAAATTAAATAAATTAAGTAAATTAAATAAAATAAATTAAATAAATTAAATAAATTTATTAAATCAATTAAATGAATTAAATTATTAAAATTAAATAAATTAAAGAAATTAAATATATTAAATTAAATTTGTACCTTAATTACTAGTAATTATAATGATTAAGGATTTGAGTATCTGAAAATAATTAATTTATTGATTCATTACCTATATTGATTTTTTTTATAATTGCGGTTATTTTTAAAACCAAGACTTGCAAAAAGTTTAAAAGAAAATAACAAGGTGATATGTTCACGTGGCACATGCTTGGAACAGAGCACAAACGTTTTAGTTGATTGAACGTAGGCAAAAATTATTCAGAATATATAAGTATTTAATCAAACAAAAGAAAATTAAATATAAATACTTGCATTCAAATTAGTGATACTGAAAACTGGTCAGGTCTAGTGTTGCATGTCGCTTTCTGTTAGAGAGAAAATTAAATGAAAATGATGAAGATGAAACAAATTATTATTGGTTTGTGCTCCGTGATTTACTAGTGTTACTATGGTGACTGGAAATAATATTAAACTTTCAAATTGTGAGATGTTTAAGTTTTTATGATCGTTTAATATAGAGTTCCATAGCCTGGACTTCCCAATATAATAAATAATATTTTTTTATAAATTTCTTGAAACAATACAAATAATTTTATTTTTTATATAGAAGTTATACCATACCGATAAAACCACGGACATTGGTATGCGCAACTTACACACGACCATTAACAGTGGAGGGGGATCTACAGTCGCGTTCCGGTGAGCGCGATTCAGCACAGCTGATGCGTGACCGTGTTCGCCCCTTCGTGGTTTTATCTGTATATTATACATATATAGTGGTTTTCTGGGGCAAACTGTGAAAACTTTACTTTCATTATACAGTTTTCGTGTTATTATATACTTTGGTCTCTTCAGAGCAGCGCCGACACTCTTATATGTTCCGAAACAGAGTTTGGACTACCCTCATTAAGACACACTTTTCTAATTTTGCATACATGTTTAAATAGAGTTATGTATCTGAAAAAAAAAATTATAGGACAGTGGCGTGTGCCAGATCTAAACCGCTCGGGTTCAAAATCAGGTCGGATCAAGTCCATAAGTTATAGTGGATGAGGGGAACTGCTATTGTCGTCATTTTTCGAAAGAGATGTAAACTGTAAATTCTGATATTACCTACATGCTGTATCTCATTATTTGACTTCTGATATTCTTTTCTTGGAGGACATCTGTTTCCATCAATTATTATTAGTGGTTTTCTGGGGCTACGTTTCTCTTTATTCTTGTTATATTCAACGCCACTTTCGATATCTATTCTTTCTTTTTTGCATTCTCAAAACTTCTTGTATTTTCTAGTTCGCTTTCTTCATTGGGGATATTTTCTATCTAAATATTCTTGTATCCTGGAAATTTTACTTCCAGTTCAAGCAAGTCTGGCTGTACTTGCATTCTTATATATTCTTGTTCAGAAACCTCGCTAATAACTTTAAAATCTTTTGTAATTTGGACTTTACTTTCAAGCGTAACCATACTCTAAAAACTTTAGCTTCTTTAGAGTATCCCAAGAAAACACATTTTTTCGATCTTGCTTGAAATGTGTTTTTATTAGAGGATTTATCTACAGTGTAACCCTCGACACCAAAGGTTATAAAATTTTTAACAATAGGCATTTCACCAGTCCATAGAAAATGTGGTATTTGATTATTAATGTTCTTTGAAGGACATGTATTCCTTGTATAACAGGAATCTGCTATCGCTTCTGCCCAATATTTTATCGGCATATTACTTTCTATTAACATACACCTAGCTGTATCTAAAAGAATCCTATTAACACGCTTGGCAACACCATTTTATTCATGAGTGTTGGGTACTGTTATTATTCTACTGATTCCACTTTCTTTTAATACCTTTGTGTCACACTCATTACTGCAGGATTCTCCTCCATTATCAGTTTGTAAAATTTTTATTTTGCAACCGGTTATAATTTCTGCAATAATTTTAAAGTGTTTAAAAGCTTCCAAAGCATCTATTTTCTTTTTTAGGAACTTTATTTGGCACCATCGAGAATATTATCAAGGAGTGTTATAAAATATTTTGCTCCTATAGATTCACTTTTTATTGGACCGCAGATATCAGAATGAATAATTTCTAATAATGATGAATTTCTTGTTGAATATTTTGAAAAAGGATTTTGCCGTTATACACACCTCACAGGGTGATAATTTAAATTTATTGTTAAGATTTATAGAAATATTGCTTAGTTTCAAAATAAATTTCAAGTCTTGTTTATTTAAATAGCTAAATCTTCTATGTCATAATTCCAAACTAGAACATGAGTTATTATTTTCAGCATTATTACTGGATTTCTGAAATAGATTTTGAACTTCGTTAATAAAATACAGACCATTTTTCTTTTCAGCGGTTATTATGGAATTTTGATCTAATACGACAGCAACGTTTTTAAAAAGATTACTTCATATGCAGTTTGTTATTTTTGACATTGACATTAAATCATTTTTCAAATCAGGAACTAACAAAATCAGTTAACTTAAAAATTTTGTCCTATTCCTAAAATTTCAATGGACGATTTATTTGCTGAATTTACAATTTCGTTGTTGAAATGTTCAAATGTTTTAAATTTCTTTTTATCATTGCTCATATGTGACGTACAGCCACTATCTAAACACCATTCTGAAAAAAAAATTGAACGATCGTAGCCAGAAAAAGCTGCATGAAAACCTTATTCTTCAGGTTGTGCTTCAAATTAACCAACATTTTCTTCCATTTTATACTGATTTTTAGGATTCCGTCTATAATGGTTACTTGTATGTTCAGTTTTCTGGCACCAAGAATACTAAGGTTTAAATTTATTTTCTTGATCATTCATAATATTCTATGATTTTTATTTTTTAAATCTTCAGGTTTTGGGAGTTTGTCCCTGGACTCTATTGCGAACCTAACATTTTCATAATTATTCGGCAAACTATAGAGTAACATTATTGCAAGTAAGTCATCATTTATTTCGATGTCCATATTCTTTAGCTTGTCTACATAAAAAAATATAGCAATATATTCTCTAAAATGTTTACCACTAGATAACTTTTGCTGTGTTAATTGTTAGGAGAGTCGCTTCTGTTGTAGGTCATTTCTTCCACACTTCGTGTGTGGTTGTACAATATTTTATTTGTTTCACCTCAGAGGGGTTAAAAGCTAAAATTAAATCAGATTTTGCCTTTTTATCTGCAATATCCCATTCAGCAGAATCATTGAGATCTTCTGGAGGTTTCTTGGTTCCAATAACATATTCCCAGCAATCATTTTTAGTTAATAAAGCTATATGAAGTTTCCAAGTGTCGAGGTCTCAATTTTAACAGTGGCAAATCCTGCCATTTTAAATGTGTATATATATATATATATATATATATATATATATATATATATATATATATATATATATATATATATATATATATATATATATATATTTGTGGTTAGAATGTATACGAGTTTGTAGCTGAGAGCCGCAACCTTAAATGTGTATTATTATTATTATTATTATTAATTATAATAAGTACTACACCACTTATAGAATATAAAGACAATCTTATAGAGGATAACATAATATGCAATTATTTGTGGAACGATGTCACTTTATATACATTTTAAATTAATTAGATTTATAATGATAATAAATATTAAACAGATACGTATTCCAGAAAACATTTTTAAAACGAAAATTCTTTATTTTTGTTGGACACTCTAAAAGAGTGTCTTTTGTGGTGTTTATACATAATCTATGTAAATCCACTATAGTTATTGTGTAGTATAGTATAATGTATAGTATATAGTATATAATATATAGTATAAATATTTCCTATTATTTTATTTAAGTTATCTGGAATACAGGTAAAACAACACACATTGTTAAAAAAAGAATTTGAACTAACATATTTTTCTTATAATATTCCAAATATAAATTTTTAAAATACATAAAGAACATGTACCTGCGTTTACGGATCTAAGTCGGCGTGAATTCACAGTTGATCAGGCTCCAATCCTCGCCACATTACTTTAGAATCTCCATATTCTTACCGGATTTGCACAACACTTATCGATTCTCTTGTTAGTTATTCTCTCCCTGTCTCCAGGCGTCAATGCAGATTCAAGGATCAATTGTAACATTTCACCTAACGAAATACTTGAAATAGGTAGAAAAGTCTTTTCTTCTTATTACTCGTGCAACATATTTATCGTTTCTAATTCTCCTGTCATTAACTGCCTGCATAAAGCTTGTTATGTCGAAATAGTCGTATTTTTGTCCTTAAATACTTTTGTTTGTTAAAAATATGTGAAAAACGTAAGGTTCCTTTTGGTTCTATTTCAATACGTAGATATACAGGAGATTAAGTTTTAATCTTGACGCTTTGGGAGAATACTCTCCTGGTTATTATGATTCGGAAAAATATGACACGTGTGTCTCTCATTCGCTTCCATATTTTCTAGGAGAAAGGAGCATATCAAAAAAAAGTATGCATACCTTTTTGTGTAGGGGTTGAGAAAAGAACACCGAAAAACCTTTCGTCTACAATCTAGAGCCAGGAGACGCAGAAACACATTAGAATTTCTTTAACTGGATCTTGAATTTCGCTGCAGATGATCAGTAGTTTTTACACAAAATGATGTGGATCGACAAGGTAAATTTTACAAGAGCTGGGATAGTTAACTCCCATAATATATGTGTTTGGACGCATAAAAATCCTCAGGGCCTAATTTATTTCAAAACAAACTTAGGATCAATATCTGGATGGAAGTGACAAGTAATAATGTTTCTGGACCATATTACGCACTCTTTCTTGAGTTTATTTTAAACAACTTGTATGACTTATTGAAAGATGTGTGCCTTAATTTGTTGCAAAGAGAGTGAAATCAAATAGATAGGGCGTCTGCACATTTTGGAATTTAAGTTAGAGAGCGGTTATTGAAAAATTACCCGGAGCGTTGGATAGATCGAATGGCAAACGTTAATTGTACTGAATTTAATCTTAGTGTGGAACCTGTAATCTTGCTGCCTCGCTCATTAGATCTAAGCACGTTAGATTTCTTAGTTTGGGGCTGTGTTAAAGAAAAGTTTACAGAACACCAGTTACAACTCGCGACGAATTCTGAGAATAGAAAATATTTGCAATTAGCTCAGGCAACACCAATTCGACGTTGTCAAAAATGTGTTGTAACGATGATTTGCACTCTTCGTTTTTAATCTTCTCATGTTTTTTTTATTTGATATTTTACAATAACAAGTTTTCTAAAACCATTAGAAGTTATCATATTATTTATAAACGTATTTCCATGACTAACTTAAAATAACTTATGCTCCATAGCGGGTTTGCAAGCTTTTGAAAAAAAGCTCATATCTTTGAAATCATGACCTTAACTAAGATTTGTAAAAGCACGTCTTATCCCAATATTAATGAGGATTTTGAAAACCGAGAAAAAAACTTGAAAAACTCAGTAGTGTACTTAATTCCGATGTAACCTCATTGCACGCCACTGGTGTTTCATATGTGGATGAATATCAAAAAACTTCAAAAAACAACCCTACACAATGAAATTATGTATATAAAATTTTGTTTGATTTGCTCCTTTTTCCTAGCACATATTATGATGAAAAAATGATTTACTTTTGTAAACTTTGATACCCTGTAACTTTTTTAGGAAGCGAGTGAGAGATGCATGTGTCAATTTTGCCGAACCGTAATAACCAGGGAAGTATTCTCCTAAAATTTTCAAGATTGAAACTAAATCACCCTGTATAGTGTGCCTTTCTTAAGATAGTAACTTTTTATATTTTAATCCGATTTAAACCAAATTGGTCTCGAAAGATAGAGGTCATAACTTATGACAACAAAACCAGTTACCCTCTTCAAATGCAAAGCCACCTATGCGATGCAAAATTAAATGAAAAAAAAAATAAAAATTAAATAAATGGGCACTTTTTTTGTAAAAAAAAGTAAATACATAAGAAAAGTTTTCCGATTAATCCCGAAAGGCCAAATTCAAAATTTGGTTAAAAATAAAAAATTTTGCCAAAATAGTTGAAAATATAAGAGTAAATTTTTGTTCTTGATAAAATCAAAACATTTTATTAAGAAAAGATTGAAAATTATCCCAATAGGTCAATTTCTAAAACTCATGAAAAAGAAAGAGTTTTATTTTTTCAACTGTGATGACGAAATTTTTCATTTTTTTGTTTTTAACCAAATTTTGGATTTGGACCTTTGGGATGATTTAATGATTCTTTATACATGATTTCCTTTATTTGCCCTTTTTACGTGCTAATTATACTGTGGTATAAGTAAATCTGTTTTTAAGGTGACGTGACAATTTTTTTGTACATAAAGTTTACATGCGAAATGTTTAGTGTTTTCAAAATAAAAATCTGTATTTGGTATACAGGATTTCTTAGTCTTTTATGAGTTACTATCGCCCAAAATATATCGATACCTTTATCTAATCGATTGCCATGGTATAAACTTCCAAAACACAATTTAATTTTATTCCTCTTTCTAGAGTTATAGTAAAAAATATGTTAATGTTTTGAAAATAAGTACCTTCTGATATTCAGTTATTCAAAAATCATTGCAATTGTTTATTTTCATTATTATATTGCACAACTTTGTACATTTGTAGTAATGATTGGGACCTATTTATTATTTTGTTATGATTAATAGTTACAAACATCTCACTACTATTAAAACAGTATATTATAATTGGCTGAATAGAGTAAGAAGATTTGTCAAGAGTAAAATAAATACCTTATTTATTTCTTTATTTATTATTTTGTCGATATGTTAAATAATACTAGTAACAAAATCAAATAAAAAAAACTTCTCGTAAACCTTCTTATGTAAACAGAAAAGTTGTTCTTAAAAAAAGTTTTCAAATTAAAAATACCATAAAAGTAAGCTTTTAAACACAATTCCCGCAAGATTAAAATCGCCTTATTTAAAAATCCTGCAGTTTTTAAGTTACTTTCTCTTAGTTCCTTCATGCATGGTTAAAAGGGGTAGGGAATATCGTGCCTGCTGCCTACCATCTAGCTTTAAACCCTGCGGGTCGTTCAGTATAAAAATGTTATTATTTTATAATTTTTAAATTACTTTGCGCTATAGGCACAGATTGATTGATTTATAAACTAGATGGAAATATTCTCGTTTATGGTGCCTGGATTAATTTGAGAATGTACTGACAATAACTTCATTAAAATATGAAATGTCTGAAAATTTAAAATTATTTACAAAATTTCTTTATATATAACGATTTTTGAATCTGTGGTATCTATTCACGACATAACTGTTATTAAATTCTTGGAAAATAACTAATTTACTGATTTTATGTTATTTCTGGTACATGAGTTAGTAATACTATATTATATCCAAATAGAAATGCTTTTAGGGATAATAAATTTAATGAGAATATATCATATTTTGCATAATATTGGAACGTATGTTTGGCAATATTGTAATACTTAAATAACCAAATATAATGCACCTAAACTACATTTTAAATATTATCTTGGATATAAATTATTTAACTATTTAATTTTATAAACAATCCACTTATATTGTGAACAATAATTTATATTTATATTTTCAATAAAGTGTATAATTTCATAATAAAAGAAATATGTCAAATTATAATTAAGACAGATTTATGCATAGGTATGGTATAATTTATCGATTAATTTTGTATACATTTATTAAAGTATTACAAAATGTAAAAAGAAACATCAAAAACAAGTTTAATGTATTTATGTAAATAAAAATGATTATAACCTAAGCAAAAGGGTAAATAAATAAATAAATATTTAAATAAATAAATAATTTATTTATTATAAATAAATAAATTAAAAACTGTAATTGAGTTTCAAGGGATTTAATTGGAAGTCTGAAAATTTTATTTTTTAAAATTGATATTTAGTTATAATTTATGATTTTAAACTGTCTTCTTCTGTTCAGTTTTTTTCGTATTTATATTGTTAACACACATAAAAATAAAACTAATAGTATATATTATTAGATTATTCACTATTTTTCAAAAATAGTATACATTTGTCTAGGTACCTGGGTTGATGAGAATTTGACATGGTCAGTGTATATTGATTATGTCTGTTCAAAATTAAACAGTGCGTATTTTGCCATGATGCAGCCAAAATTATCATGAATTGTGAAGGCTTTTAAATGTCTATTTTTCTTTGGCATATAGCCATATATCACTGATTATTGTATCTTGGGGCTTGGGGACAGAAACTAATGGGGTGTTTATTTGTCAAAAACGACTTATAAGACTAATATTTAATTTAAAACCAACCGAGTCATGTAAGAATACATTTTACTAAACAATTTATTAACAGTCTCTTGTATATTTATTTTAAAATGAGAGTCGTTTCTTACTGCTGAATAACAATCACCTGTACAGTAAACGAAATAGTGATATTTTACTGATACCTAAATATACACATTCATATTTTAAAAGTGCACCAAACTACAATTTTATTACCATGTAGTTGCCTAATAATATTAAACATATTAATAATTTCTATAAGTTCAAACTTGAAACTAAAAAAATATCTAATTAATTGCATTTTACTGTATTAATGATTATCTCCGATCCAGTGGCGTAACACGTCCGCCAGGGCCCCCACTGCAAAACATTAAATTGGGCCCTCTGTTTTAAAAAATGTGTCTAACCTAACCTAAAGACCTATTTTTATTACTAGTTTTATTATTTTTGATAATTAAAATTTTTCTATTATTTTAATGTAGGTATTTATTTATCGCTTAAAATATTGGAAACAAAAATGTCATATGAAAAGGACAATAAGGCAAAGTAATTAATGTTAAAATTTTTGAGGGAATGACTAAAACGGCTATTGAAATCGATTTACTCGATACGCATTTTTGGTGGTGAAAGCTTCTACCACCTTATCAAAAGGTCTTGCTTTGTCGCATTCTATACTCAAAATGCTTATATCGCTTAGTCTTTCTCGAGAAATCGAATTTCTCAAATAGTTTTTTATTAATTTGAGTTTAGAAAATGAGCGCTCTGCTGCTGCTACAGTTACCGGCAATGTAAGGAACAGGAGAAAAGCTGAGCAGAGGGTTGGATGCATATACTGTAATTGTCAATCAGTAACAAATGTGTCAGCTAAAATATCGATGTCTTCGATCTAATATATTTTTTTTATACAAGTCTGAAACTTTGAAACTGCGAAGGAAAATCATTCATAAGATCTTCTTCGTATTATTTACCGTTAAATTCGCCTTACCCATTATTGCTCTTTGAAGTATTTGGTCTGGGTTCAGTACCTGAATAATTTGATATTTCAGGTGCAAAAAGGGAATCTATTTTTACCAGGTTAGCAAGGGACTTTTTTGAGTTCCTTCATTTGCTTGCGTTTTTTAGCACCATTTAAGTGCATATTTTTAGGTTTAAATAGTATCATTTTACCTCGTTGTTCGGAATTTAGTTCTATGAACGTTATCTTATTATGGTCACGAACATGGACTGAGAACTATGAGAGGGAGAGAGAAAGAGAGTCTTAAATAGAGGGCGTTCTTATTAGGCGTACTTCATTGTGAACTGTGGTTTAAAAATGGTGGGACTAATTCAAATGGCAAAGTATAACTTAGTAGACAATCGCAAATCAAAAATATGTCATAAAATAATATTGAGTTCCTTTAGAATAGGATTAGGATACATTAAAATAATTTGTATTTTAAAAAATCGTTTGCAAGTAACTAAACTCTGTTCACTTAAACTTTGCAGTGGTGGGTTGGACTTAGTGTGCCCGATTTACAATGGGCAAAGTTTATATCTACAACAAAAATCCTCATTTCGTTGAGATCTATAGACTATCAAAACTAAATCATCTTGTATAATAAAAAACACTTTAAAAACAGTAAATCGTTAAAACATCAAATACCTTACGGTAATGTATTTATAATAATAATCGGTAAAGTGTTTACCGATTATTATTATTATAAAAGCCGCCAATAGGCAATATCAATAAAGGTAAATAATTTAATATAAACATTACGTGGTCAAAAAAAGGAAAAACTCTTTTTTTAAATTTCTAGCTTTCGATACATTATTGTTTCCTCGTCAGGAATTCTACAAAAATTATTAAATTACAAACTATTTTAAATAAAGTGAAAAGGTACTTACTAGTGGATTATTTGCCAACTTATAAGATAAATATCTGCCTACCATTGAAATGTACTATACTGGGTGTTTTCCCGATTATGGTTATTTGCATAAGAATGTAGTAAATACGTGTAAATTACGCTGAGACCTTCTATGTCTGTTCTGGGGTTCATCGCTTGTGTCTCATTATAGATGTGACAGATTTCCAAAAAACTTCTCTTACCCAATTTTTTTTCATAATTCAAAATTTTAACTTCATTGCAATTAATATTATGATTTTGTACTAATGCATGTCTTGCTAACGTGCATGATTCTTTATTATGTCTGACATCAATCCTATGTGATGTAATTATATTTTTACTTTTCTACAAGTTTGGCCAATGTATTTTTTTTCACAACCTTCACACGTGATGCAATAAACTACAATTGAAAAATTCATGATTTTATCTTCGTCTTTTAATTTTGTGAAAAGTTTATTTATGGTTATTTGATTTTTAAAGGCCAATCTAATGTTGATATAGTTAGAATTTTTTTTTTCTGAAATGAAAAAAATTCCTTCATTTATAACATCACTTTAGTAAGTACCTTTTTATTTTATTAAAACAGTTTGTAATTTAATAATTTTTGTAGAATTCCTGATGAAGAAATATAGTTTCAAAAGCTAGAAATTTAAAAAAAGAGTTTTTCCTTTTTCTGACCACATGACTGCATTCTCTCTCTCTCTCTCTCTCTCTATATATATATATATATATATATATATATATATATATATATATATATATATATATATATATATATATATATATATATATATATATATATATATATATATATATATATATATATATATATATATATATATATATATATATATATATATATATATATATATATATATATATATATATATATATATATATATATATATATATATATATGTTTATATATATAGATACCAATACCCAATATTTAATGATGCTTGTGGAAACTATAATAAAATAAAAATAATGAATAAAATTGGGCCTAAAATAGATCCTTGGAGTATTTTGTATTTAAGTGGTGTTAAAGATGAGGTTACACCATATACTTGTAGATTGAGATATATTTGAAATATAGCATTTTATAAAAGATAAAATATTAATAATATTAATGTTAGAGTTAAACAAATTCAAAATGAACCATACCTGAGAAAAATAAATTATATACAAGAAATTATTAGGTTAAGATTAATTTTTTTATTGATGAGAGTTTATTGTAGAGGGAATTTTTATATTTCTGTATCTATTATGTTGCATTTGCATTCGCTATTGTTGGAAGAAATAATTCAACAAAGCAAAATATGAAGTAATTTTTAAATTTCATAAAAACCGCAGTGTGTTTGAATTATTTCGGGGGGGGGGTTAAATACTCAAAACGTCGCACAGGGTATGGCCTTTATTTAGCTCCAACCCTCTATTATATTTAAATTATTATTTCAATTTTCTAGCAATGGCCTATCCTGGATTATATCCTGGATATGTACACGCTTTGGCAGCCGCATCTCAGGCTGCTTCTCTGGCCGGTGGACCCCACCATCATTCTCAACATCAGCCACCAAAGAGAAAACGAAGGCATCGTACAATTTTTAGTGAAGAACAATTAGAACAATTAGAAGCAACATTTGAACAGACGCATTATCCTGATGTTGTTCTTAGAGAACAATTAGCTTTAAAAAGTAGATCTGAAAGAGGAAAGAGTAGAGGTAAGCAATTAATCTAATTTAGGTTTTAGCTATACGTTTTCAGCGTAGTATTATTCTGGTACATATCCTTTACATTAGAGAAACATCATTCATTATTATATAATTTAAATATACTATATAGATCTTAAGTAGAATATTAACAATATAATTTATATTTTCTTAAATTTAACTTCAAATCCTTATCACAAAAATATATAATAACATTAATAATTAGTTATTGGCTGGCTTCACTGGAAAGCATAAATATTTATTCATGAAAATAATTAGATTTCTTTCACTAATTCACAAATAGGATATATGGGTTCCGGGATCGATTTTCATATTAAAGTGAAAATAGCTGTTTACTTATTTTGATCTTAATTTGCGTACAAGGAGAAGGGCTTCGACAACATAAAGCGTGATAATAGGGAGGCTTTTATAGGCCTGGGGTTTTATTAGCTTCCCCTGACCTCAACAACCCCTGCGCCCTTATGTAAATAAAACGATTTACTTGTACGGTATCACTCTCTCTGGTTAAAAATACTGTATTCACAAGTTGTATCCCTTATCTTCTGTATCAACTTTACTAAATAAAAACAAAAGCAAATGTGAAGATTTATAATTCTATAGGTAAAGAAATTGGCAATGTAACTTTTTTAAACAATACATATTTTTAAATTAATATAGTAATTGTGTCTATGGAAATATAGTATTTAAATAAAGAGTATTACAAAATTTTTATTTTTGTTAACTCGTAGCAGAGGAGCTTGAATATGTAGTTACTAGGCAAGCAAAAACAATATGAGCGATAGAATTTTGAATTGCCAATGAAGGACCCTAATTTTTTTCGGAATATCTATTTGATTCATGTTAATAGAATTTGATTTCAGCTGAATAAACACTTGTCAATATTTTCTAATTAAAGTTAATCTTTTTTTTTATGCAAAAGTAACAAAGGATTTTTGTTTAAACTTTTTCGTCACGAAACTTGTATATAATTTTTTTTATAGGAGACACTTCCAAGAAATGATTTCTTGCTAGTTTATTAATCACGCGAGATACATATATTTTGAATTTATTCTTGGCAAAACAAAAGTTCTTGTTCCTAAAGTGCAGAGCAAAATAAATCTATTCACACCTTTCTATTTGTGATTTATTACACCACAATTTGTTGGTTTACAAATGTCAGCGTTATTTTATTCAGGTTATTTAAAATTTTGTCAGAACTGTATAAGTTACAAATTCATTATGCTTTATTAAGGACGATATATTACTACGTTGAGTATTTATATTTTCGAATCAAATATAACATCAGATGACAAACTAAACATTATAATCCCACGAACAAAGAGAAACAGTATTTCCAGTTTCGTTCAATACTTAGAATTAAAACGATAGCACAACAATCACAAAACCACGAAATTCAACATATTATCTATTAAAATTATTGGTTCATTTTATATTTAAATTAAGATTAGAATTTTAATATCGAATGTAAACAAATCGGCTCGGTGGCGCACCCTATAATCCAAGAAGGATTTTAAATTGTTAATTTTTCCTCTAAAAGCAGTCAGAATTGATCAGTGCTTCGCGTTTATTTCTAACTCTAATTTTAAGTTTTAAAACCTTAACCTTAATTCTTTTTAAATATTATTCTTATCCACTTTATTTTTAATTTTAAAGCTAAATAAATTATCGAATAACAATGGAAGTTGACACCCCACCTTTTTTTAAAATTATTAATAATTTCCTTGGACTCCACATCCAGTTTCTCAATTGATACGATGCTACTACTTGTACGGGGAGGTTTGGTTGCCTCTGGCCGCAAAATCTTCGGAAGGAAATATTTGTATATAAAATAAACTTATTTGGCATTGGAATTGTCGTCTTTTCACCCAGACGATCCGGGTTCACAACCGGATGGGGTATAGTGAATGAACAGATCTGTTCACAGTGTTTGCTTCACTATCTTTCTACAGGAAGGTAAAATTGTGGGTTCCCTCTAACTACGAAGTGAGTATGATAAGGATCCTTATCTCAGGACATACGGGTTTTATCTTGTAGTTTCGTTACAGGAGTTGTGTTAGGAATTACTCATCAGAATATTTTAGTCATATCGAATAATTTGGATTTCCCCAAAACTCTAGAATTGGGTAAAATTAATCGTGTTGATTTTAACTCAACGAAAAGGCAGGCAGTCGAGCATTTTATCAAAGAAAAGTAACCGACATATCAACAGTTATATCTGTTTGAAACCTTGTTCTTACTTATGCTTATTGTTAATCTTATCCATTTCATTCTCTGCATTTTAATCCTTAACCTCACCTTCATCATCATACTCATCATCATCATCTTTATTCTTCTTCACACTCACATCCACATTCATCGTCATTCTCATTATTGTCCTTACTTTATTCTTCTTCCAAACCGAAATATCGTTTGATCCCATATTTTTCAGTAATTTTGCACTTTCTCACTATTGTTTAGGCAGATATTTAGAGTTCTTTTTTTACAATACATTTTTATGTCATACACCTTAGCGTAGAATGCAAAAGTTGATAATGCAACAAAAGGAAGTTGATTTTTTTCATGTTTCTATCCTTTTATTTTAAAATATTATATCGTTTTATATAATTTAACACTGTTAGGAATTAGCTAGAAGGAGTAATCGTAAAAATTACACTGGTCAACACTGGTTTTGTCACACGAATTCTGTTATTTGTTTTGACTACACTTAGGTATCCTTAAAATTACAAAAAGTTTTTTCCTATCACCCTCAATTTTTTTGTGACAGTCACATACACAGTGTCTCAAGAGCTTTTGCAATATGTATTTTGTAAATATGTGCACATTCCTACGCAGCCCAATCAACCAGCCTTATCAGCACTTATTGACACAAAGTAACCTAAATAACTTGGTACGTGACTTGAATTTATCTAAAAAACAGGCGGAGCTACTGGGGTCTAGATTAAACGGCTGAAATTTACTTTCCCACGATACAAAAATTTGCTATTCTTGAAATCGTAATGATGTATTTAAACCATGGGTGACTTGGTTTATTGTAATAATATTTGTGTAGTGATGGATTTATTAAATTTTGAATATGATTCGAGTGACTGGCGATTGTTTATTGACACCTCCAAAGTCAGTTTACTGCACAATGGAAACAAACTTTCCTCGGTGCCTGTAGCCCATGCGTGCAAGATGAGAGAATCCTATGAAAACATGAAATTACTGCTGGAAAAAATCGAGTACAGTAAATACAACTGGAAAATTTGTGGAGACTTAAAAGTCGTTGCTCTCTTGCTTAGACTGCAGCTTGGCTATACGAAGTATTGCTGTTTTATTTGCGAGTGAGACAGTAGAGATAGAAAAAATCACTACATTAATAAAGAGTGGCCCAAGCGTACCTTACTTACTCCAAGACAGAAATATATTAAATATCCACCACTACTGAATTCAAAAGATGTACTTTTACCACCCTTGCACATAAAACTCGGCCTCATAAAAAATGTTGTAAAAGCGAATTTTTATATCTGAAAGAAAAATTTCCCAAAATCAATGACGCAAAAATTAAGGAAGGGATATTTGTAGGTCCAGAAATAAGGGAATTAATGAAGGATAAAAAGTTTTGAGCAAAAATTGAAAAACCCGCCTGGAGAAGCTTTGTGAATGTCGTGAATATTTTTTTGGGTAACCACAGGGCAGAAAATTACAAAAATTTAATAAACGAACTGTTGAAAACATATAGAGATTTGGGGCGCAATATTTCGTTAAATATACATTTTTTGGACTCGCATCTGAATTTTTACCAAGATATTTCCCAAATGGAAAAACGATGTCAAGGAAAATGGAATCCTAGCATGTTAGTTGTTACTGCTGGGGACTCAAGAGGGACCTACCTGAGGCTAAGTACTCGCGAAAATCATACTAGGTATTTTTTTTATATTAAGTCTACGGTATAACACATAATTACATTTTTTATTTTTGCTGAGCTTGCCTAAAAAATCTGTCGTTCAGTGTGTTAATAATATGAGGAAGTTTATAAAAAAACCGAATAATTCCACTTTTAAGTAATTTTAGGGAAAAACCGATTTTTGTATAGCATGGAAATTATTAGCTTTTACATTTAGATTAGTAGTTTGTACTTTTTAAAGCATCATTTAATTTGGTTTTGTTCGAAACTGCTTAATTTATTCAGTTGTGCAAGAAGTATCATTAAGTAATAAAACACGAATAGTAATTTTTAAATGCATACTATTAAATACCGATTTTTTAGAAATACGAAAAAAATATATTAAAAGAAAATAAAAAAAGTATTCTAAAGTTAAAAAAACTTAAGAAAATAATGCAAAAACTCCGAAAAACTATTAACAGAAGTAAAAACTAAAAAATAACTCTATTAACCAAAATCTCAAAAACACTAAAGAACGCTAAAAGAGCTGACTTTACAAAATAAAATTAAAATGGGTTACGTGACAAAAATAATATTTTTTTGGATTTATTGTATGAAAGGTGGATTTATTCGATTTTGTAAGAAACCATTCATCACTCCTTTAATATTTAGTAGTACTGACTCGATTTTGCTCAGTAATTGCTTTAAATTATGGTAACTTTTAACAAAATATCATTTCAGCTGCAAACAATTTTCGTAAAAAAATGGATTTATTCGATTTTACTGTAAAGCTCTTTATTTATTATGTGAAATGTATACTAATTTTACAGAAATATAAGTATTTATTTTACCTAAAAAAACATAGGGGTTGTGGTTATATGTATACAAAAATGCCTAATCTGACTATGGCACAAAAAAATAATCTAAAAATATTCTTTCCAGTTTAAATAAAAGAATTCGAATGTAAACAAGCTACTGATTTTATTTAAATAACAGTTGAGGTTTATTTACTAACAATTATGAAGATTAGTAATTTTAGGCGATACTTTACCCTTCAGCTTCTGCAATATTGTTTGGATTGAAATGGTGTTGGGCGCTGAAGTATGCTTTCTGGGTGGTTCCAACATGTCTCAGCACCTTTTTTGTTGACACAGACACTCAAGATCTCTTCAATAATGTACCTACGTGTAGAATAAACTTTTTATGCCCGTTGTTGTCGCCATTCCTGACAATAATCTTAGTATTTAAACAAGTTCTTAAATATTTAAGTAGATGACAATGGCTTGGAGCGGTAATCATTTTGCATATTACCTAATATAAAAAAAATTATAAATAAGACAGGAAAACTTTGTCACTATTAACAAATATTTAAACGTTATTTTTGTAAAATAATTTCTCCATGTTAATTATTTATACGGTGTGTTCATCTTAGGGTGAAAACAATTCAATAACTTCGTTATTTTTGATTATATCTAAAAATTCTTTTTACAGTTTGTAGAGTTTTGAAAGATGTATTGTCTGATAGAATTTGGCATATTCCATTGCGAAAGCTTGTCCTGCGATAAATAAACTGTCAAAATTTAGAATATCCTATTAGGCATTTTTTTTATCAGAAACATTTATTAAGAAAAGTTGTTTAAAATCACTCCACAAGGCCAAAGTCAAAATTTGATAAAAACAAAAATTTTATCCTAAAAAAATGTCGTTACAAAAATTCAGATTTTAATCGCACAAGATATCCACTTTTTAATAATTCCGACAATAACTGCCAAATAAAACCGGACAATTTCCGTGTATGCAGGGCCGACACATGGGGTAAGGGACAATGGCAATCATTTGTACATAACATAACATAACATAACATAACATAACATAACATAACATAACATAACATAACATAACATAACATAACATAACATAACATAACATAACATAACATAACATAACATAACATAACATAACATAACATAACATAACATAACATAACATAACATAACATAACATAACATAACATAACATAACACACCACATAATAACAGTTAAAATACATTTTATGAAACTGTACTGTGTTATTGTATTATCAAAATTATCAAAATTTATTCGGCGTGAACAGCATTCAGATTTAAACGATTTGGTCAATATATCACTGTATATATTTTCAATTTAACACGAATATTACACAAAGTATTTACCACTATTTCATCAACTGTTCACACATTGATTTGCAACATCCGTTTACTACATATTAACAGTGAAGGCGTACTTTGAATAGTGCTTAAAATACGCATAATAACATTAATGACTTTATGTCCCTTAAAATTTATAGCTTCGTTAACACAAATCCACACGTACTGATTTTTTCGCGTCCTCCGTGATAGGTTATGCAGGAGTGAGTTGACTACTTCGTTGCCACTAGGGTGCCTATCGGTGTGATACAATGCTCAAGCGAATGTCGAATTCAGCCGTGTGGCAGTAGTTCATAGCAACTGTCTTTTTCGTCTGTCAGTTAGTTTTCTATTATTTCATCACTGTTTGCTACATTAAACACAGGTTTTGCATGAATGTCCGGTTGTGTATACAAACTTGGGGGTCCATGCGGGTATGTACTTCTCACAAAAGTTTTTTATTCAGGTCACTCTAAGAGTTCTTAGTATAAATGTAATGAAAAAAAAAAAAACAATATGCACAAATCGTAAAGAAACATGCTATACACAGGATGTCCTGATATATTTCATACTTTATTTATTACCACGATGAACTTTTGATTCAAGTTGCCGTTGGCTGAAACATTAATTTTCTGTTAAAGCTATTTTACAATAATTCAAAAAATCCAATGGCGTAGCTATGGCAGGGCAGGTCGGTACGGCGCACAAGAGCCCCGAGAATTTTGGGGTCCCTGCATCACTACGTCAGTGGAAACGAAGCTTGAGCTAAAACATGTTTGTATCTGTGCGTGAGTATGGCTGCACCAGACGACCACCGACCACTAAAACATGGAACAGCTGTGTTTACAGAAAAAAGACAAGCTAAATATAAAAGATATTTTGACGAGTTATCCAATGATCATAGATTTGAAAACTTTGAAACCAAATTTAAAGTAAGTGTTTATTATAATCTAATCAGCGAAGTAAATGGACAAGTAAGTTTTTGCGAATGTTTATTGGTTTGGAAAATAGTGAAGAATATTTTGACTTATTGCAACCAAAGAGTCCCTAATAGCTGAAAATTTAAAAAAATGCTGAAATAATTATTAGTCACTCTCTGATATCCCAATATATTCACCTCATTACGTAGCTAGAATGACTAAATGAATATCAGGCAATATTTTGAATTAGTAAATGAAAAATTCGGGATACTAGAAAGTCACTTTTCTCAAGTATACATAGCTTTTTACTTTCTTATATCTAATATAAGTATAGTAATCGTGATTTTATTCGACCTCGAGATTTTGATTGATTTATACGTTTTAAACCCTCCTGAATCCATTCTGACAACTTTCCGAATGAAGTTTGTCGGTGTGTGTGTACGTGTGTATCCGCGATAACTCAATAAATACTGTTGGGAGACTTCCCAAATTTGGCAGTTAAGATGTCAACAACATTTTAGGTGACACATTAAATTTGGTGAATGTGGTACCACCAGAAGAGACACAATGAATGAAAAAAAAAAAATACAATTTCGGGAAAAAAATTAAAAATTTGTATTGCATTTCTAGACGAATCTCGATGAATTATAATGAAAAACATAATTTTATGGGAAAAATCTGTCTGCATGTCTGTAGTACCGCGTTAGCAGCCACAGTTTTTGAGATAAAGCTTTAAAATTTGGTACACGTTTTAAAAGCCAAAGACAATGATAAATTCGGTAATGAGCAAATTTGGCCAGTGAAAGGAGATCCATAACTTTTTTGTATTTGCCTTTACAAAAAAATATATTGATGAAAGATTATAAATCATGTCTACTATATCAAGCCAATAAAATATATTTTCCAAGTACTTTAATAAAGCTGATGTAAACTTAAATTTTTTATACATTTGACCTCATAAAATAGGGTTAGGAGAAATTTAGCAGTTTAGCATTTGAAATATCTAATTTAGTTACAAAAATGTCAATGTCAATAAGAAGAAATTAATAAAATATATGACATGAATTATTATTGACGGTATCGAACGACGCTGAAAATTAATTATTTAAAAGTTTTAATGAAACATTTCAAGGTACGCTATTAAAGTTTAATTGAGGTAAGTGAAGAATTAAATAGAATGATTTTTTTGATCAGGATAATATATAATAAAGCTATGTGGTGGCCACATCAGATATTTTCTTTTTTGGGCCAGACGTAATGATGAGTAAAAAAATAAATGTTTAAATTTCGTTCCATCGGTAGGGAAAAAAAGAATTAATACACTAAGAGCCACTATGTTTTCATAAATTAATCTGTAAACAATAAAATATAGAAAAACTATAGAACAACAGAAGTCTAGGAGATGGTGGGTTAGACCTTGGCTAAGTAAAAGAACCAAATATAACCATTGTTACCAACAACACAATTTAATGTTGTCTCTCTTGATTACCTTCATCTTAATTGTTACAAATTGATGTATGTAAAGTGACACATTTCATGGCAATTATTTTCCCAATAAATTGAAAAATGTATTGATAAAATAAGTGATTATTGTAAAACAGCTTTAACAGAAAATTAATGTTTCAGCCAACGGCAACTTGAATCAAAAGTTCATCGTGGTAATAAATAAAGTATGAAATATATCAGGACATCCTGCGTACAGCATGTTTCTTTACGATTTGTGCATATTGTTTTTTTTTCATTACATTTATACTGGGAACTCTTAGAGTGATCTGAATAAAAAAATTTTGTGAGAAGTACATTCCCGCATAGACACTACCCCCAAGTTTGTATACACCACCGTACATTCATGCAAAACCTGTGTTTAATGTAGCAAACAGTGATGAAATAATAGAAAACTAACTGGCAGACGAAAAAGACGGTTGCTCTGCGCTACTGCCACACGGCTGAATTCGACATTCGCTTGAGCATTGTATCACACCGGCAGGCACCCTAGTGGCAACGAAGCAGTCAACTCACTCCTGCATAACCTACCACGGAGGACGCGAAAAAAATCAGTACGTGTGGATTTGTGTTAACGAAGCTATAAATTTTAAGGGACATAAAGTCATTAATGTTATTATGCGTATTTTAAGCACTATTCAAAGTACGCCTTCACTGTTAATATGTAGTAAACGGATGTTGCAAATCAATGTGTGAACAGTTGATGAAATAGTGGTAAATACTTTGTGTAATTTTCGTGTTAAATTGAAAATATATACAAAGTGATATATTGACCAAATCGTTTCAATCTGAATGCTGTTCACACCGAACAAATTTTGATAATTTTAATAATACAATAACACAGTACAGGAAGTTTCATAAAATGTATTTTAACTGTTATTATGTGGCGTATTATGTTATGTTATGTTATGTACAAATAATTGCTATTGTCCCTTACCACATGTGTCGACCCTGCATACACGGAAATTGTCCGGTTTTATTTGGCAGTAATTGTCGGAATTATTAAAAAGTGGATATCTTGTGCGATTAAAATCTGAATTTTTGTAACATTTTTTAGGATAAAATTCAAAATTTTTGTTTTTATCAAGTTTTGACTTTGGCCTTGTGGAGTGATTTTAAATAACTTTTCTTAATAAAATGTTTCTGATAAAAAAAATGCCTAATAGAATATTCTAAATTTTGACGATTTATTTATCGCAGGACAAGCTATTGCAATCGAATATGCCAAATTCTATCAGACAATACATCTTTCAAAAACTCTACAAACTGTAAAAAGAATTTTTAGATATAATCAAAAATAACGAAGTTATTATTCCTGTAAATCTTGTATCAATCACAATATGCACTA
>JANEYF010005114.1:0-102529 GCA_029963845.1 Rhamnusium bicolor
TTCGACATTCGCCGCGATAATTTCGGTTTGCCTGTATATATGCACCGTGGCCTGCGCGGGGTGTGGTAAAATCGAGACTATATTTCACTTGCATCTGATATAGACTCTTAAGTCGTTGGTTTCACGCAGGGATACGTGAGGAAAGGATTGGCGATCCTGATCAGGATAATGATATAAACTTATCAAATTATTGTATTGTTACCGGTTCTTCGTAAGTGTACAAAGTTTCAATTAAATCTGTCCGTTTAAAGTGGGTCAAAATCGAGTCCAAAGAGTCGGTTACAAACAAACAAACAAGCAAGCAAGCAAACATACAGGTGAAGCTAATAAAAGCGTGTTAAAAATACGATTACAAAGATGTAGTAAATAGGTTTTAATTTGTTATTAAGTGTATCAGTAATTATGAACCAGAAAAACTCAAATTAGTTCTGCGATTGCTATTAAATATAGCGAAAGGTTGACTAAATTGAAAAAGTAGTTTTTCTGATTTAATTGACCTGGAAATTCTCACAAGTTGTAATATTAATATATAGCAGGTCACTAAACATGCAAGAAAGAAGCGATTTATTTTCTATAATTATTGTTCATCGAATAAATTGTTTTACTTAGAGATCTAGGGCCGCAATATAGACAAGCTCGAGGATGGCTTGCGCCCCCTTTAGCTGCTCTCTGGGAACGCCACTGAAAGTATGAAAAACAGTTGCCAAATATTGTCAGGTGTGCCTATTTGTGGTGTGTTGGTTTAATTGAAAGTAAATCACTTTCCAGTAATTTATCTTGAGACATGATACCTTTTGTCATTTTCTGAAGGGGGCAACCTTAAGTGGAACACACTGTATGTTGTGTCACCAGATATCTTTAATTTTTGAAATATTAGCAGAGACCTGTTTGGTACAGTTACCGTAAAACCCCAGTTTAGGAGTTAACCCACTCTCACGTTACGTATATATTATCCAGTAAATTGTGGGCTCCAGTGTAAGTGATTTAGAATAGCACGCGCGTCGAATTGACCTTATTATTACCGTCATGCAAAAGTTGAGGCGCACCGTAACTAAACGTTT
Source organism: Rhamnusium bicolor (assembly GCA_029963845.1). NCBI lineage: Eukaryota > Metazoa > Arthropoda > Insecta > Coleoptera > Cerambycidae > Rhamnusium > Rhamnusium bicolor. Next base: position 1,062 of record JANEYF010005114.1, read on the forward strand.
GCAATATCATTATAATGGTAATGATGCATCCCAGAGATAGATCAAGTGCTTCAATGATAGAGCAGTCCCACATAAATTAGCCATTTCCACATACGAACGCGCTTGCATCGATCACCGTGCCGAGAGCAGTGACATAATAGAATGTTCCACATTGCCAGCTTTATCAAAACACCATCCATAATTCAATAGCCGCCCGGGATGTTTTCGCATTCCCACGGCACACTTGGATCTTACTATTTTAATTTCTCGACACTTATCGATCAGTTATTTTGTGGTTTTTGACAGGAAGAGTCGAATGTCCTGTTCTCCTTGACATCCACCACCTGAAGTGGATATAGAAATGTTAAATTCTGTTTTAGCAGTAGCCAAATGCAATTTATTATACGAGGCGTCCCCAATTGGGAAACCTGATAATATTGTTTAACTACTTATGTATTTATTTTTTCATCACATAACAGTACTCCCAAAAGACAATCATCAAAAAAAAAATAAACGTCGTTGGAAGATAATCTATTTACTTTGACCTTGAACTTCATAACAGTGGTTTATATGAAGCAGATATTAAATATTTAATCTTTTAATGAAATAGTTAACTGATTTCAATGAACATTCAAACACTTTTGCTGATGAGAGGAATATTAGCCAAGCCTCAATATTTAAAATATTATTAAAACACAAATTCAATAGCTACAATTACAACGTTCAACAGTGATCAGCAATTCTACAAAGGGTATCACTAGTATTAGTTATTTGAAACTTTTTAAGTTTTATAAAATTTGTATTTCAGATAATTTTATGAATTATTAAAAATGTATGAAATTTAGTCATGAATATTTCTAATCCTACAACTTTAAATGTCTCTAGGCAAGTTTTCTTGTATTTTTTTAAAACTACATAAAAAATATGGATACTGTCATTTAAAAACCGCATTTCTAATGGCACTTTTCATAGAGATGTTTAAAAAAATATCGTTTTTTTTTAAGTGCACAACTTATCCGGTATGAGTTACATTTGAAGCTGAGTTTCCTTTGAAAATATTCTGTGTAGTATTTTAGACTTATTCCATGGCTTACTTGTCCAAAGTTTTTACTGTCTCAAAAAATGCTACCGCGTTTAAATTACACCTACGAAGACTTTTTGATTTTGTTTATTATTTATGGAAAATGTGATAAAGTAATATCAAGAACTTGTAATACATTTGTTACTAGATATCCACAAAAACGGAAAATTACATTAAACACTGTACCATGCCTATTAGTTGGATTGAAGACACTTTGTATAAACTAAAACAGCTAAGATAAAATCAACTAAAAGCATGATTCCATTTTAATTTAACAATTGTTCAAAATTTCGCCTTCTAACCTCCACACATTTTTCGCACGTTCGGATTATTTCTCTTCTAATTGAATCCTGTGATACGTTTTGAAATGCATTTCTTACTCTCTGCATACAATCTTCAATATAAAGTGGAATGAAAAAAATAATAACGCTGAAAATAAAAATAAATTAGGTTTCCTCTTCTTGTTAAAAGTTTAAAATATAGAAATGAATGCAAAAATAATAAAAACAATTATTTTAAACAATTATTATTTGTAATCCAAGTTTCAGCGTTTTGGCAAATAGCCGGGAAAATAATTGTTTAAAAAGCTATATGTTGTACTTATCTATAATAAATTTTGTAAAAGTAGTAAATAATAATTAGCAAAAAAAAATTGTTTCCAGCGTTATTATTTTTTCATTCCACTCTATATTTTAAACTTTTAACAAGAAGAAGAAACCTAATTTATTTTTATTTTTAAATGATTCTTCAATAGTTGTTAAAGGGCTCTCATAAACTTTATTTTTAATAGTTACCTAAATAAAATAATCTAAAATTGATGCATCGGGCGAGCGAGGAGGCCATAGGAAAGGCCCATTATTGGCGATCCATTAATCGTAAAAAAGTTTCTTGTAAAAAATTATTTATCAAATACGCGTTATATGGGGGAGCACCGTCGTGCTGATAAATAATGTTTCTATGTTCTGCAACAGGTAAATTTTGTAAATAGTTATTATTCAAATTTTGTAAAATATTTAAATCTTTCACCTAAAAAAAAAACAAAAACAAAAAAATTAACTATACATATTAGAAGAAGAAATTTTTATAACTTACTGTTTAAATTTTCCTGATAAAATTCTAATGCCACTACTCTACTGTTTCATATGGCACAGTAAACATTAAACTGCCAACTTTCTTGAAAATTTTGCTTCCTGAACACATTAGGATTCGAGTCACTCCAATAATGCGAATTGTGTCGATTAAATAGTCCATTTTTGGTAAATTTAGCTTCATCTGACCATATAATATTTCCCAAATAAGAATAGTCGCCTACAGACCTCATTAGAATAAATTCACAAAAATTCTCTCTTAGGAAATCTGTTTCTTTTAATCGTTGAACCATTTGGAACGAAAACGGGTGAAATTTATGTTTAAAATTCTGTGAACTGAATCCTTGGATAGTCCCGATTCCAGAGCAGCTTGTCTTAATGACATCACTGGAAATGCATGAAAATATCCTACAATTACTATTTCTACGTTTTCGTCATCAACAATACGCTTTCGCTTTTGAATTCTTGCCTTGAGAGAGCCATAGTTTTTAAAATTATCTAGTATGCGTTTTACAGTTTTTGGTAACGGTTTCCATTTTTGTGGATATCGAGTAGCAAATTTACTACAAGTTCTTGATATTACTTTATCACATTCTCCATAAATAATAAACAAATTCAAAAGGTCTTCGCGGCTGTAAATTAAACGCGGTGGCATTTTTTGACATAAGAGAATGACTGACATTACTGATTGTTTCTAATTATGGCTAATTTGATAAAATTTTTACTAAAAATTCTTGAATTTCTAAGAAAATCGCAAACATTTCAAAAAGTTGTAACTTAAACCCCCACAATGCTTATATCAGAAGTGGAATTTAATTATACATAACTTGATGTAAAAAAATACAGGGTATTCCATTTAAATTAAGCAAGTTTTCGGGGTTTGAAGTTTACAAAATGTAACGTCAAAAATGGTATACAATTATTGAATTTTATTAAACTGTATAGCGTAGCTCATCTTATAGTCTTTCTGCATGCCAAAAAGTAAATGAGTATTTTTTACACGAAAAAAGTTATAAAGGTTATTGTAAACCATTACACCAGTCAAAATTTTTTTAAAATGTCAAATATCTCTGAAACGGCTGGATTTAGGCATATGATATCATATTTTTGACTCAGAAGTTTATGCTCTTTTCGAAAACCCTAAAATATATAGGGTATTTCATTTAAAATAAGCAAGTTAGTATCGACTTCCGGTATAACCGGAAGTGTCAGATGCTTGTAATTATTTTAGTTGAATTGGCCACACTGCCGTTAGTAGCTCCCTAAATTTTCAAAATTTTTTGGTCCTTGCTTTTCCCTATATCGATCGATGCAGTTCCTGCTGAGACACCCTGTATAAAAAAAAACACAAAAACACCACATAAATTAGACAACTTTCAAATCCCGGGCGGGAGTTTTACTGTTGAGAAAACGTGGACACACGACTCTTTTCAACTTTATCAAAGTCGAAACCGGGATGTGAACCCGGTAGTCGGTAGACTATAAAACTAGCTACATTTGTCACGTTAATCTACTGCATTACCGAGATGAATAGTTTGATGCAGTATCTTTTTTTTATATTACTAGCTATGACAGCAAAAATTTTTTTAATATCAAATTTTAGTTTTAAATAGTATACTCCGTAATCTTGATGTAACAAAATGTCAAAAAATAATATTAAGGTTTAACATTTTTCTCACTTTAGGTGATCCACCTTGTATGTTGAGTGCAATTTATATTAATACATTTATATATTTTAGTCGAAAAAGAAACTGGTTAGTTTGATTATTTAACATTATAAATAGATTTTTTCAATGAAACGAAAAAAGTAGGCCTAGAAAAAAGTGAATAACTAATTGATAAATTCCAGCAGTGTACTGGCAAACTTCACGTTGCTGTCGGTTAAATTTTGTTTTAACTGTTTTTAAATGTTCTGTGCTCCGTTTAGTGTACATAATATTTGTATTATGGGCCATTATTTTAAGTTTTTGTGTTGTTTTGGTGTACATTTCTAATACTTTGTGCTGTACCATTGGAAAGAAGAATTCATATGGGTGAAAACGAGATCAAGGTTATTATTATTTTGTCGTTGCTTCCTTTACTTTTAATTTTTATTACTAAGCAAGATGACTAGTTACAACTTATAATCAATTGTTTGTCAAATTTAATAGCCCTCTTTTACTTCAATCATAAGATTATTTGTTGGTTTTAAGGTCAATGACCCCTAACAACCAAATGTTAGATGATGTTCTCTGGCAAATTATATAAAAATTTCGACAATATGTAGTTATCTGCTTTCATGCAAATAGATGTTTGTCTATATTAAAAAGTATTATGAATATTAATATATGAATTAAATTCGGTATTAAAGTTAAGGATTTATACATATAAAAACTACTATACTTTTGTTTACTTAACTATTTCTCTCGATATATTTGTACTCTTCATTGCGTATTGAAAAGTGTAATGGTTTAAAGTATGCAGACATAAGAAAAAAATTGAGGGATGTATTAATTTTTAAACTGTATTAATTTCCGAGATTTATGTGCGTAAATATCAAAAACAACCAGGCACTTGATTTACATTAATACATTAGTTAATGATAAAAATGATTTATACCTCTCTGAATATGACAGAGTGTTAAAATTTCCGTGTATATTAAAATATAATTTATAATAAGCAAATGTGAGATCTGCCCTCAAGAAATATGCCGGATGAAAATACGAAAGAAGAATAAAAAATAAATCAATCTGCATGTCGTATATCAAAAAAAGCCATATTGCGTTGTACTGTCAGCATTAACATGATAAATTAAATCAAAATAAAATTGGTGAGTTATGCTTGATCTTTTTTGAATGGCACACACTGGAAACCAGTAAGTGTATAAAAGCACCTTGACCTGCACACCAGGACGATCATAGCACTGCGTATTAAACAGCGGCACCAACGGTGAACATCACATGACCAACCGATAATCTGTTACCGATATCAACCAGCGGGTGATGGCTGAGTGATAGCTGCTATAGTCTATATTTTACTAGAAGGCTAGAAACAGTTCTATAAGGATTTGAAAATTCCTGTACATTTATTGATTACACATACTCAGTTTTGGAAATTACATCATAACAATGAGGAATTCTTCATTCGAAATTTTTTATGTTTTTTGGTATCTAGTGGTATATTTGTAAATGACAAATTAGTTTAGTTCACATACTGTCAGGTATTAATAGCCCACATACTTATATAGGTTTTATATATTTTATGTTCCATCAATGGTGGAAGAATTATAAGAAAATTGACTCAGTATTAGAAACAGACCGCGTTCCGCCTCTTGATTCTTTATCTTCATTCGACATTTACGAACCGAAGACGAAATAGTGTTATGCGGTGGACCCTGTCTGACATTAAACTAGCACCGAAAACGCCTTTATACAGCAATCACAGAATTTCTTAATGAATCAAAGGGGAGCATTTACATGACGGTGTTTCGAAGATTAACGTGATAAAACTCAGCAATGGACATAAAACCTTGTGGCATTTTGAATTCAAATAAAACCATATTTAACTACAAGGCTCTTTTACTAAAAATTTCAATTTATCTATTATATGCATTAAAAAGAATTAAATGAAAAGTATTGAACACAAACTTTTACAAAAAGTTGATTGAAGATGAAGTTACTTTCTGAAAATCCATTTTGATTTAAAAGATTATAAACACTTTTTTACTTGTCTAATTTTCACTTTATTTGTTATTTTACAACTAGTTTCATCCTATTCGGACATTTTCAAGTAAACTCTTTACTTGAAAATGTCCGAATAGGATGAAACTAGTTGTAAAATAACAAATAAAGTGAAAATTAGACAAGTAAAAAAGTGTTTATAATTTTTTAAAACAAACTTTTACATTTATCAATAAAATTACAAATAATAACAAGCGAAAAAAATAGAATTAAGACATCCCAGAAAAATGTTTGTAATCATATTTCCTACTTATTTTTCTTAATTATTTCAGTTTTACAAGATATCATTTTAATATTATTAAGATACCAACTGCACAGAATTTTTCAGTGTTTTAATATGACATTTACGAATACAGGAATATCAAGAGTTTCATGGGAAATCAATAGCTTATAAAGTGAAGGATGACTACATAATGAATAACCTTTATTTTTTTCAACGAAATGTAAAAGAAAATCCATCTAAATTTTTTTTAAAATGTAAAAATAAATCGGGTGTCAACGACATCATGTATCAGCCCACCATTTTAATAAAAATTGAAATAAAATTTTCAAATTTAAAACTCATGTATGAGAAGTAAATGTGCTTATTTTGACAAAGAAATATTATCATCAATTTTGAATTTTTCAATGGAACGCCTTGTATGTTTTGACATATTCTGATTATAAATGAAATTTTCTATTTAATGAATCAAAATTGTTGACATTTCTCTCAAATATGGCGGACTTATTTAAATTTTTATGACATTCAAAATTAATAATTGAAACTTTTGTGTAATGAAAATATTCCAAGTAGGCATTGGATATTATAATATGGGTCATTTTTGATATTTGGATGCAATATGTAGCGCATATTTTTTATTATAATGAAATTATTTAAAAAAAAATGTGTTCCTGATATTTTGGTAACATTTACTAATTTTTTCAAATAGTAACCCCTATTTTTCACTTCCCTATAGGAATTGTCATAATTTAAACTTTAAAGTATAACGGATTTCATTATAAATTAATTGTGGCAAATTTAAAACTTTTGGTCTCCTGTTAGAATAACTTGTAAATAAACTAAGTTGCATTTGGAAATAAATGAGAATTTATTCATAAAAATAAATCACAAAAAAACAATCACAAAATCATTAAATATCAACTAAATCAACTTTTATAGTTATGAGAACGATTTTGAAAGGAGAATAGGTATTTTGGGCCCAGGCAATAACTGTAAACTAATACAAAGATAGAAAAAGATTCCCCTGAAAGAAGTTATATAAAATGTGTCCCGTTTTTTATCTTGTCAATGTAGTAAACATCGCATTATGAAAAAAATACCTTGAATTCATATTAAATGTTCAAAATGACACCCCTTCTCATATCTGCATAAATTAATTCTTCTAACGAATTCCTTCAAACATCCCGACTGTACAATAGAGACTATCTTTCAGAAAATCCCAAATATGGAAGTCCATTGATGTTAAATCAGGTGACCTGCGAGGCCACCTGACCGATCCATTTATACAGTCTATCTCTGGCATCTTTTGACAATTGATTTATAAAATTATTGTTAATATTAGCCAAAAATTACAGATATCTCTCGGAAGTCAACTGACCATCAAAAATTATTGGAGGCACTAACATATTACCAAACATGCCCAACCAAACATTAAAATCAAATCTCTCTTGCTAGTTTCCTTCTTCAAAGAGGTGTTGATTTTGTTGTGCCAAATATCTAGTATTTTGCCTGTTGAGTAATCCCATATTTGTAAATCTTGATTCATCAGAAAATAGTATTTGCCTGACAAAATCATTATTTCTACTAATATTAGTTATAGCCCAGTCACAAAATATCACTCTTCTTTCAAAATCGTTTTCAAAAAAATGTTGATCTATTTATATTTAAAGGTTTGTAATTGTGTTGCTTTAAAATCCTTCTTGATGATTCGTGGGTAATATTTAACTCTCGACTGTACAATAGAGACTATCTTTCAGAAAATCCCAAATATGGAAGTCCATTGATGTTAAGTCAGGTGACCTGCGAGGCCACCTGACCGGTCCATTTATACAGTATATCTCTGGCATCTCTTGGCAAATGGTTTATAAAATTATTGTTAATGTTAGCCAAAAAATTCCAGATATCTCTCGAAAGTCAACTGATCATCAAAAATTATTGAAGGCACCGACATATTACCAAACATGCCCAACCAAACATTAAAATCAAATCTGTCTTGCTGGTTTCCTTCTTCAAATAGGTGTCGATTTTGTTGTGCCAAGTGCCTAGTATTTTGCCGGTTGAATAATCCCAGATTTGTAAATCTTGATTCATCAGAAAATAGTAATTGCCTGACAAAACTATTATTTCTTCTAAATTAGTTATAGCCCAGTCACAAAATATCACTCTTCTTCCAAAATCATTTTCAAAAAAATATTGATCTATTTGATATTTAAAGGTGTGTAATTGTGTTTCTTTAAAATCCTTCTTGATGATTCGTGACTAATATTTAACTCATCACCAATTTTCAGGAGGGATACAGTCCTATCAATTTCAACAATTACGTCAGTCTCATTGTTTATAATTACCCCTTCAATTTCATCATTTCTCGGGTAAATTTTTTTAAACTGAGCTTCTAGTCTTATAAAATAATTTTGCGGCGGGTGTGTCTTGTATGGAAAACGTTTTCCGTAGTTTATTGCAGCAGGTCTGGAATTTGTCCAGAATTCGCCATAAATTAACATGTCGACTTTTTCATTTTGTGTGTACATTTTTAATGGATATTGAAACAGTAATATGATTATATGATTTATTAGCTAAAATTGTATAAAAAAGTTACTCTTCATAAATTTCTGTGGGACCAACCGTGTGTGATATAAAACTACTCTAAAGGAAACACTGCAAGGTAAGGAGCTGAAACTAGTCAGTAAAATTGACTAGTATAAAGATGGCTACAGACACATGTACACGGAAAAAATCTAAACTATTTTTAAGACTACTATTCTTAAATTAAGACATTATTGTACTCATATATCCGCAAGAATAGATATTTTTCCATCAAGGCAAACGTTATTCTTAAAAGTCATTATTTTAGTCTCCTCCTTTTAATGATAACTACTTACTAACTTTAGAATAATGGTTCTACTTCAGCTAAGAGGAAGTTTCGACCAATATTCAATACTAACTTATAATTAATCTAAGGTTTCATTTATTCAGTTCAAAAGTAGAGATTATTGCGATCTGTTACATTTAACACTTAATGTAAGAAATGTGTCATTTCGTTCAACAACTGTATTATTTAAATAAAACTGATGAATTACTTGAATCAATAAATATTTGATGTTGACTGAAATATTTTCTTTCTTGATTTAATATTGCGATCTATTAATTTTACCACTTAATGTAAGGATAAATTTCATTTCGTTCAACAATTAATTGTATTATTTAAATAAAACTTTTTTCCTTTTCTTTTTTTGGAACTTACTACCACATTAATAATTCTTCTTTATCTAAAAAATATAGTTAGTTACCAGTGTTACTGGAAAACGAAACCTCTGCGCTTGTGACTTTACATTAAAAAATTAGTCAGAGGGTGTTTTTTTAAACGTTTAGGAATTATATTATTATTTTTTTGTCTCATATTAGTTGTCAAAAAACACTCTCTGACTAATCTTTCGACGTAAAGTCACACGCGCAGAGATTTATTTTTCCAGTAACATACTGGGTAACTAACGATATTTTTTAGATAACGAAGAATTATTCATATGGTAGTAAGTTCCAAAAAAAGAAAAGTAAAATATTAGAGAATGCCACAAATAACGTTCAGAAAATATTTATATAAAACTGATAAATTATTTGAATCAAATTTGAATTTCTGGACTTTTCAGAATTACAAAAAAGGTTTTATGAAGAATGATGTTTTATTAAGGAACCAAAATCCAAATATTTTACAAGTATAAGTTCGTGAGTACACTGTATATGAGACTTCAAATTTACCACAGGAAGGCACATTATTTCTTTATGTGCGTTTAAGTGTTTTATGAATTTTATTCTTTCCGATTTGGGGAATAAATTCTATAATCTGTTCTTCTGACGTTTCAAATAAATTGTCCAACGTTAGTTAATTTTCTTGACCTAGAAAACAATTATTTATGTAATAGAAAAGTTTTTAGACCGACTTATTAATTGTTGCAAAATTTTTTTGGGTAAGGGTCCTTATTTTGAGAAAAACTACTTTTTAACTTGCCGACGTTTCGGTAATTTTTATTACCATCTTCAGGGCAATTAATTATGAGTTTTTCCTGGTCACCATAAAATATATATAAAACAGGAAACAAACAGATAAAATCGTTGGGTATTAAATTAGTGTACTTATGTAACATATATACACATATATATATCACTTATAAAGGTACAATTAATTATCAGACTGTAATGCGTGTAATGGTAATGACTGTAATGCGTGTCATTACCATTACACGCATTACAGTCTGATAATTAATTGTACCTTTATAAGTGATATATATATGTGTATATATGTTACATAAGTACACTAATTTAATACCCAACGATTTTATCTGTTTGTTTCCTGTTTTATATATATTTTATGGTGACCAGGAAAAAACTCATAATTAATTGCCCTGAAGATGGTAATAAAAATTACCGAAACGTCGGCAAGTTAAAAAAAGTAGTTTTTCTCAAAATAAGGACCCTTACCCAAAAAAAATTTTCCAACAATTATTTATGTTATTAAAGTATAAATAATTTAAACAAATCATTGTAGCTAACTATATAATAGAAAAGTATGCTCGAACTTTCAAACAGGTATGGCATAACATGTTTTGTACATATGAAACCGAAATTTTTAAGCCCATTTGAATATTCACAACATTTCCATGCATATATACAAACTGTAAATAGGCAGCTAAAATACATAATAATTAATATGTTAGCTTAGCATTTTTGGCAAGGACAAAGAACTTTAATCTTCACTGATAATAAATAAATATCAGTGACTTTAGAAAGTCATTGATTAATAATGTTATATATAGGTACACATCAGGGTGCATGACTGGTAAGTCGCCGTATTCCTTTCAAATATGCATAATGCAAAACCTAACCGTTTTTGAGATATTTTATTATTTATTTCTTTTTTAGAATCTTCCCTTGCCCTTATGTGTTTCAAAAAAACGTGTGTCATCGCTTAAGCGGATATTTCTCACTCAAAAATAAGATAAATAGTTTAATCAACATGGCTCCATAGCTGTTTCGTACTTGAAATGCAAAATGTTGAAGTTTTATTATTATTTCGGTTAATTTTGTAAAGAAAATATATACACCACTGACTTTTTTAGTTTTAGATGGCACAGTTATGTAGACAGTTAATTGGTGAAAAGAAGTTACCTCTTGATTTTTGTTAGATTTAGATTTCGTGTAGGAGATAAATGCAATTTTTTTATGTAGGGTACCTTAATACCCTTATTTTATATATTTTTTAATAGATTTAAAAAGACTTTAAAAATTGCATTTATCTTCTACACGATGCCGATATCTAAAAAACGTCAAGAGGTGACATTTTTTCGGCAATTAACTCTCTACATCATTGGGCCATGAAAAACTAAAAAATCAGTGGCGTATATATTTTTTATAGTTAATGCAAAGAAAAATAAAACTTCCATATCTCAGAAACGAAGCAAAAATGGACCTATGTTGATAGGAATTAGGTATACTTGTCTTATTTTTGAGTATAGAATATCCGTTTAAGCGATGGCAGATGTTTTTTTGAAACACCCTGTATCTCTTTAATTTGAAAACAATGGACGCTCTACCGGTACCTAGTATTTTTGTATTATTGGAAGTAAAACATAGTTTTTAAAACTTCATATAAACATCATTCGAAAATAATATATAAAGTATAGAAGCTTTTAAATAATTTGCATGTGTAATGCATTATCAAGTTTTAAAAAATAAATTCCTATGAATGTACGATTGGGTTGAAATTTTTTTCACAAATGTAGTTTTTTAGCTCGACTTTTTATCTTATTAAAGTATTTAATCTAATTTTTTGTTACATAACTATGTAAACTAACGAAGGAAACTGAAGTATTAAAGAAAGTTTTAATATTTTTTCTATTTTAAAAAATAAAATATCTCAAAAACAATTGCATAACTAAATCAATTGCAAATGAGTTCTACTAACCCACCCTCAAAGGAATAAGCTGACTTACCGGTCACCCTGTATGTGTATTGTATAATAAAACGGCACTACAATAAAAATACAGATCTTGCCTACAGATTGTATATAATACACAAGCAAAAATTATCAAAAAGGAAAATAACTTGGGAAATCTGTACACAACTATTAAACTTCAGATGAGTTACTTTTCACCTACAATATAGTGACGTTGTGTTTCATTTATTGTAAAGTATAACATAATTAAAATAGCTTGCGTGCAGTAAAACCAGAATTATTAAACTTACCTTCTAATATTGAAATTAAGAACTCCAATTCCCAACTTGCTAATAGCTCTTCCATCGTAGACTCATTAACTTCTATTTTACAGTTCATACTGTTCATATACTTCTTATTCAAGTGTAACTTTATAAATATAAATTATTTCATAATAATCAACATGTATGACGTGACTAAAATACCTCGAAGCCGAATGCACGTTTTTAAAAACAAACTTTTCCAAAAACGGAATTTTCGTTAATAAAATTTATTGTGTTGTTTCGTACAAAGCTATATCAGAACTGAATACAATTAACAAGATGCAATAGAGAATTGGAGAATTACAATGTCAGCATTTAACTAGAGTAGAATAGATAACAGTGCATATTCGTGATATTATAATATGAAATATTATAGGGTGGCAATCACATAACTCGCGTAGTAGGTAAGATATTATGTCGTCTTTGTTTGGCAAAGGCATAGCTTTCTACCTCCCACCACTGCGCGATTCACTTGTTCTCACATCAGAACACTTCACATTGAGATTAGCAAGTATTCAATCAAGGATAGCAGTTTTAGGATTCATAGTATGTATAATACTTCCAGCAAAATCGTTTGTAGTTTTATTCCAAGAGTTGTATTCTTATCAAGAAAAACATTTAAATAAGAATTTACTTCAAGATGCCCTTATACTTACTCCCACGGTTAACAGTACTCGAAAGAAGTGTACTATTAAGAGTATATTTAATACATACTTATACTTCAAAGGAATCAAACTTATATTGACTTAAAGACTTGCGCTAATGAAACTCAAAAATATAGTATCTATCTGTTCTTGGTTTACAATTGGGATATTATTGAAACAATAATAATATATTATGCCAAGTAATATTTTTCTAGTGACAAGTATAAAAATTCAAGAATAATCGATTTATTTTGATATAGAATAGTTTTCTTTCCGTGTATGTAAGATCAAAATTAGAGTATGCATCAGAGTATGGAATCCTGGATACGAAGTACATATAGCAGCTACTCAATCAGTTCAAAGGCTTTTTGATAAATTTTTGAGGTACAAAGTTGATGGAAGCTATCCAACATTCGGAATTTCAAATGTTAAACTCTTCAATATAAATGAATTAAAAAACAAGAGGAATATGTCATTTGGTTTCGATTCTCTTCAGAGTTATAAATTATTTAATTGACTGTGAAATACTTCTGAGTAATTTAAGTTTCCACATCCCAAGTTTGCCAGTACCTCATATTATACTTACTTATTCGTAGAAATGTTGTTTTGTTTTCCCACTTTATGTAATCTCTCATAATTATGATTCTTGTATAAATGATCTTGATATATTTATTTGCAATTTGAATGTAATAAAAAAAAATAATATTACAGTGTTAGTTAATTTTGGGTTTATTTCATGTTCAGTTTAGCCTAAATCTTTAATTTTCGTTCTTCATATTTTTGTTGTTATATTAGTTTTACTTTGAATTTTAATTGTACGATCCGATGACTACATACTTTTTCCCTTTGTTTTTTTTAGTTCCGTTTAAATAATGTTCAAAATTGTCCAATTAGGTGTGTTACTGTGAATTAAGTTTGTAATAAATTGTATTGTAGTTCTTGCACTGTAATTGGAACTTTTCTGTCTAGGCAGTTGTATTGCTAAATAAATAAATAAATTTATGGTCACAGAATAAACTAATAAGTGACTTTAAATGGCCCATGAAAAATAGTCTAGGCGGTTTAAATCTGGTGACCTAGGGGGGAAGTTGTTTACACACCCGCCCAATCTGTATCTGTGGATAGTTCTGCGTATTCATGTTTACAGGAACTTTTTCTATATTTTTGCAAGTAGAATCAGCCTTCGGAGTGTGTCGCCCTATTTTGTATACACCTTGTGGTGCAAAATGAAAAGTCGCAAATGTCACAACTCATTAGCTACCACTCAGTTACGCTTTACGTTTCCCACTTCTTGGTTTCACATTAGCCATGAACAAGTATTGATATTAATTTTTTATTTTCAATTCACACGGGACCATTTAAATCACAACAAATCGACATTTTTAGTAATACATAACTTTGGTAATGTTGCACAATTTTCTTAGCTGTTATAGAAAATAAATTAAATTATTATTCCCACGAGTCATTATATATGGAATTGAAATTGCTCATGTAAGCTTTCATGTATTCGCTTTCTATGCCTTGGTCAAAATTCGCCCCGAGTATTGCCATTTACGTTTTAACTTGAAATTTATTGGTGATAAGATGCGAACATGGATTTTAACCTAATTTAAATTATATAATAAGGTGAACAGAACTAATTACAGTATATTCACGTGTGAAATTAACATGGCGTTAAACATGTTATATATCTTCACAGCATACTTAAGTGAAATTATTAACATTGAACCACATTGTAACACCTACGGGTGGTAATAAATTATCGATCTGCAATAAAAGTAAGTCATAATAATTGCGGTGGGCTAAGAATTTGAGTAGGTATACAGGATGTTATAGTACTTAATTTTTATATGTATAAATATTTATAATATCTTATTACATGTAGGAATAATGAGATAAATAAAAAAGTACACCCCACATATATAACAAATGAGTTCTTTAAAATTAGACATTGTTATTTACTACAACTTATAAGTTAAATTTTTAAACTTATACTTCAAGAAATTATAATTATTATAAATATTTAAAGATAATACAGTTCGTTGTTATAAATGCTCCAAATTCGGTCATGTAAATGTGTAGTAAAAATCATGACATGAAAAACTGTGATTAAAATTTTAAAAAGTGCACTTATTTATTGTATACATTCTAATGAACGTTATAAAACTAATCATGACATAAAATATACGTCGCTGGATTTAAAATGTCCCTTTTTTTCAACGAGTTTTAGTGAACTTTAAAACAAAAGTTTCGACAGACAATTTTCTTTGACATCAGATTGATTACTAGTAGTTTCTTGTTTTTCTTTTTAATCTTTACTATATCAAAATACAGGGATCGGCAGAATAGACTTTACAATTTAAAATTGCTCTAAAATCAATATACATTTTTTAAACGTAAGACGTTTCTATCCATTAAATAAAGCACTTTGGAGTTTCTTTGACAGTTGTCAAAATATTGGAGAGGCAGAATTCACTTTATAATTTAAACTGGAAATAAATATTTAATTTGCGAAGGTAACAACATTTAACAAAGAATTTTACAACGAAAAAGAAGAAAAAAGGAAGTTATTTTTAAGAAAAAATTGTGTGTTAAATGGCCCCCTTCCATCTCCATACTACAGATGAACAAAATTATTCATTAGAGCTCGTAACACCGCGCCAGGAATTCCATGAATTTCGTAGCGAATTGCTTCTTTTAATTGGTCAATGTTTCGTAGCTTTCGTCGAAATACCCGACTTTTGAGAAAACCCCACAAAAAATAATCGGGTGTAGTCAAATCGGGTGATCTGGCGGGCTAGTTTATGTTACCACGGCGTGAGATTAGAGATTTAGGAAAAAGTTCTCTACAGGCAGTTAAACTTACATGTGCGGTATGACTGGTAGCACCGTCCTGTTGAAACCAATACTGGCGTTCATCGTCATAAAGGTCAGGCTCAAAAAATTTTCTTATCATATCTGCATCTCTCCTAGACGTAACTAACAGTCACTGCATGTTCGTCTTCCTCAAAAAAATATGGCCCAATTATTCTCGTTGAAGATAAAGCACACCAAACAGTAACCCTTTGCGAATGTAGAGGTCGTTGATGGAGTTCAAGTGGATAGTGTCGACAATTTTGTTTGTTAACAAATCCGTCCAAATAAAAATGAGCTTCATCGGACATAAATAGACGGTGCTCAATGTCTGGATGCTGTTGTCGTAATTCTTGGAATCTTACGCAGAACTCTATTCGACTTAGTTTGTCTCGATTACTTAGTGTTTGCACAGTTACAATTTTGTAAGGGTGAAATTTCATGTTATGAAGCATTCTACGAATACTTCTATCGGATATCCCCAAGACTTTGGCATGCTGCTTATTGGTCTTGATTTTCTTGCGTGTTTACTGATCGCGGACGACCTGAATGTTTAGTGTTGACAACGGATCCTCCAGTTCGCCATTTTCTGACCCAACATATAATTGTTGGACGCGGCGGAACATTGCTCACGCCAAAAGTTCTTCTAAAATCACGTTGCACTTGAATAATACTATTATTTTTGATAAAATTTTCAACACAAAAAATTCGTTGGTCTATACGCCAGTTATTCATTTTGACAACTGTCAAAGAAACTCCAAAGCTTGCTTTAATTATTGGATAGAAACGTCTTACGTTTAAAAAATATGTATTGATTTTAGAGCAATTTTAAATTGTAAAGTCTATTCTGCCGATCCCTGTACATTAAATTAGTGCATGTTAATTCTAGATCGATATTACCAAAATTAGATATTATTACGGACCATATTTATAAAAATGATTTTGATATATATTGTGTAACAGAAAGCTGGCTATTGTCCCTCAGGAATTGAATCTGCTCATTGAGTCCACATTTGTGGCACATGGAAACATGAAGGCACTAATTGAGTACTCTGTACTGTACTTTCCAGCCTTATTTTAGTTCTTGTTCCTGATCTATCCCATCCTAGATCAAATTCCTTAGCTACGCTACGCTGATGAGGGGCAATAACTCCGAAACACTTGTCCGTAACTGCGTAATTGTTTTTTTTTTTTGGGAATATGACACTAAACCTTCTTCGTTTTAATATTACAAAAACCAATTAAGTAGGTTTACTCAATTGCCTAGAAACTTGAATACTTTTTACAGTATTAAATTTCATAAGTTTTTAATACTCTACGTTATTTCAGGCGATCTTAAACATTATATTACATAAAAGAAGCAGGTACTTATTTAAATGTGATTACTGCTGCCAAATAACTAAAAATACCAAAACATACTATCAAAATGTTTATATCGCTCAGACGAGTATCACGGTTTTCATTTGTTGGAAGCGTAGAGTTGTTAAAGTTAAGGCACGTTTATAGAAATATATTTACAATACAGTGAACTAACCTTAAATTTAGATCATATGAATCTCTGTCTTTCAAATCTTAGAAAATGATACACGTGTAGTTGGTAACGTCAAGTCCTGTACCCTAAAACGACCTGTTTGTGATGAATAATTAATTTCTTTTAACATGCGCTGAGTTTTTGGAACGTATAAGCAACATAGGAGTAGTAAATTTCACTACTCATTAGAATAATTTTACCGTCCCCGAGTAATTGAAGATAGAAAATTTTTGAACGTCAACAACCTCAAATTCAGAAGCAGAATCTGTGTAGAAGGTGAATACAATTTGAAAAATATTTTCTCCGACACTTCCATTTTATGTTCAGTCATATGTCATAGTTGGAAATTGAACCTTGGAGCACATTATGCAGTGATTACTGGCGCTTGCTACATAACTGTATGACCTTGTCCTCCCAATAAACATTTTTGGTTATGTAATAAAATACTTTAAATTATACATATAATATATTTAAATACAGTAACGACAATGTTTATGTTGCCCTTGTAAACCCCTTAGGTCAGGTTTTACGGGCCTAAGGGGTTTTAAGGACAATCAGCATAATATAATCTACAAAAATCAATTATCATTAACTCAACAAACATCCAATCCAAAAATAAGGCAGGGTCAAGTGGTGTAAATATGAAACAAAATTAAAACTTTCAGTTTTTTAAGTACTTATAAATACAAATTGAAATATTCCATTTTGCTGGATTAATGCAGAACCATACTATGTCCACTTTTAATGAAAATGAGATTTTTACACCTAAGTCCAATTCGATTTTCGGAGAATTCATTGCAGAAATGTCCTAAGTGTATATTTAATCCAAGGTGTATTAAATGTCTGCAACTAAAGTATTTTATATCATGTGAATCAAAATATTTCTATGCAGAAGTATCTTATGTGAACATAGATTACTTTGATATTTAAATTTTAGATTAATTTGGACATAGGCTTGTTCTGTCTTCTTGGTTGCACCTAACACGAGAGATATCGGCATTTTTATTCTGTGAAAATGTACAAAAATAGGACAGTGCCTTAAATGGTTCAACATGTTCTTGTGATATTAATACAATAGTTGGTAAGTACAATCTTTACTTTTATTACCTTTAAAATGTTTATTATTTTTATGTTTTCTGAGGTTATGTTCTCAAGTTTATAGGGTATTTTCATAAAAATATCGAATAATCAGGTTGAAATATTATCTACATTTGCTGAACAGCTCTCGAAAAATATTCTTTATATGAATGACTCGTGAATTCGAAAAAAATAATGTAATAATAACAATTGCAAAATAATCCCATATATATTTTATGTGAACATATAATACTTCTGCATAGTTTAGAATTGGCATTTTCTGTAAGGATATGTTATATAGCTCACAAAATACCTTTTTTTGCAAAAGAATAATCGTGAATTCTATGGAAAGATGTGTTATCAGAACAAATCTATGTCCATTTTAAGTGGGCATATGATACTTCTGCAATAAATTTAGAATTCTTGTAAACTGAAATTGAGCAAAGAATGCCGTTATGATATAATAATATTATCTACTTAAAATAAGTGAAC
Source organism: Rhamnusium bicolor (assembly GCA_029963845.1). Classification (NCBI taxonomy): domain Eukaryota; kingdom Metazoa; phylum Arthropoda; class Insecta; order Coleoptera; family Cerambycidae; genus Rhamnusium; species Rhamnusium bicolor. The sequence continues at coordinate 19,995 of JANEYF010005114.1, forward strand.
CTACCCATTGCAATAATAACACCAAATTTGTAGTCTAGTGATGCACGATTTTGAATTTTTCGTTTTTTATTTATAGGTAAGGATCAGAACCGTATCCAAAAGCCTACTGAAACAATAAAATTTAAATGTGCGTTTTCGGAAAACGTCGTACCTCCCAGCTATATAACGGATAAAGAAACTTTAATATTCTGCAATCAGAATCAAGGTCTTACTATCGACATTTTGAATAAATTAAAAAGTTTCATTAACCAAAACAATGTAACAAGTGACTTAGACGATGCATCTTCTGAACAAGATCCTTTCAACATAGATAGTGATTCAGACTATGTACTGAAAGAGAAAGAATTGGAGACAGTGGATAAAACATATACAGAAGACCATGAAAACAGCGAGAAAACAAAAACTCGCAAACGTTTGAGACAGGAAGATACTTGGAGAAGAAATAGAATAAAAAGACTGAGAAATAGTGGAAGATCCTATAGAAATTGGAGTAACAAAGACGTTCCTGCTCGCAAAATTAAAGCTACCTGTACCTGCAGAATGAAATGTTCAACCAAATGTAATGAAGAAAATAGACAAGCTATATTTGATCAATATTGTGGCTTAGGCAACATTAATAGACAAAGGGATTTCATATCGAAACATGTCACATTTATGCCAAAGTCAAGATGTTGACACAGAAGAAGCAACAATGAGGAAGTACCGACAGAAAATAGCAGAAGAAACTATACATGTATTTACAATTTGCCTCTTTCAAATAGCACAAAACAAGTTCATGTGTGCAAAACATTTTTTTTTAATACACTAGCTATATCTTCTCAAGTAGTTAAAATAGTGGAAAATAAATGTATAGATAATATTACTATTCCTGCTGACAAGCGAGGCAATGTGAAAAAAATAGTGAATTGCCTGAACAGGTCAAAGAATCCGTACGTCAATATATAAAATGTTTTATGCCGGTGGAAAGCCATTACTGTCGGAAGCCTAGCAACCGCTTATTACTGCCACCTACTTTGAATATAGCAACGATGTATTTATTTTATAAAGAATATTGTGAAAGCAACAACATTTCACAAATTGCAAATTCCTCAATATACCGACAAATATTCAACTGTGAAATCAACATATCTTTTATGGTGCCCAAAAAAGATCAATGTGATCTTTGTAATAGATTTATTAATTCAACAATAGAACAAAAGGCCGAACTACAGGAAGAGTATGGGTTCCATATCAACACTAAAAATTTAGCAAGATAAATAAAAAATATAGATGGCAAAAGAAGATAAAAATTGTTGTGCCTGTGTATTTGATGGAACAAATCTTGCCTGTGCCGAAATCAGAAGTCAGTCTTGCCTATTACAAATTAAAGTTATCCACATATAATTTTACTATTTTTAATTTGGCTTCAAAAAAAGGTTCCTGTTACATGTGGCATGAAGGTATTGCAAAAAAGAGGTGCCTCAGAAATAGGGAGTTGCCTTTTATTATTTATCGAGGAACAAGTTGGGAAAGGCATAAAGGAATTTTCCTTTTATTCTGATAATTGCTCAGGACAAAACCGGAATAAATACCTGTACAGTTTGTATAACTATTTAGCAAAAGAACATAATATCAAAATCCGACATAATTATTTAGAAAAAGGCCATACACAGAAAGAGGGTGATTCAATTCATATCGTAATTGAACGGGCATCTATTCCCATATACTCACCAGACCAATGGTATACGTTAGTTCGAACTTCCAAAAGAAATAATCCTCAATATGACGTTTAGGAAATTACAAAAGAAGTAATATTTCATCTGAAAGACTTGCAGGAAAGGACATCATTAAATTGGGAGAAAGACATCAATAACGATAAAGTCCAATGGAAGAAAATGAAGATTATAGAAGTAAACACAGAATATCCGGATACACTATTATTTAAATTTGACTATGAAGACAAAGAATATAATAAAATAAATTTACTACAAGAGGAAGTCTATCGGAAAATGTGATTACACAATGAAGCAATTGTACCAAAATCAATTCCCATTACAAGAAAGAAACATGATCACCTTCTTTTTCTCTATAATAAATTGGTTATACCTGCTCAATATCATGATTTTTTTAAAAGGCTTTCTTTTTAGTGAAACTGTAACGGAAGAAGTGGATTCAGATAATGAATAATATAAGGTTGACAGCTTTTTTTAGTTAACAATTCTAATAGATCTATCTAAGGTGTATTGTTATTTTTTAATTTCCTTCAACATACCAAATAGTATAGAGTTGAGTTTTAGTTTTTATACTTTTTGTCAAAAATTTTATATTTTTATTTTTAAATAAATGAATAAATATTATTTCAAAAGTCGTACGCATATTTTATTTCACAGGATCTTCACAAATATGGACATAGGCTATTATTTGAAATACAAAAGTATGCCATATCCCATATTTTTAGCTTAAAAAAAAACAATAGTAATTACTCTCAGGGTAACATCAGGCATATCACATGAAAAACAGTAATGAAATCTAAGGTTTAAATTTATTAGTTTTATGAGAGTTATTAAGTTTTTATCTTATCTTGTAAAAAGTACTTTATGTGACATGGGATACTTCTGCATTAGGCCAGCAATTTATGTATTATGTATTAGATGTAGTGTTACTTGATCTTTTCAAAAGTACATGTTTTTTTTTTATTAAATATAATCTAAAAATAAAAAAAATAAGAACTGTGTTTCACTTTTAACCTAGATTTTGGGAAAAAGTGAAACAGGTAAAGGAAAATGTGAAACAAGACTATAACTCCTATACTATTCAAGATAATATGATTTGCGGGGTAAAAATAAAACAGGCGGGAAGAACTGAATAAAAATCATTTGCCGTATGTACTTTATTAATTTTTATCTTTCAATGCCTACAGAATAAAATAAGATGTATATGATGGTGATGAAAATTACAATAACACTTAAATACGGTTAAAAAGCACTGTGATTATATTGAAAAAAAAAAAAACAGTTTAACTAAAGTAAAACAAGACTTGCAAACTAGGTACTAATATAAAAACAAATAAGATGTTATTTAGAAAACATACAGGGTGTCCCAACCAAAAGTAGGCACCCTGAATAACTTTAGAGATAAAAATTTTTTTTGAAAAATTGGTGAAACACGTCGACCTTGTTTCCAAGGGGAACATATTTTAATGTAATACTTGTATACCTATCATCATCCCTCTACCCTACACGGCCACCCCCTCAAAAAATTTAAATGGGAAAGGGGGTCGAGTGATACATCTTTTTAAAAGGTCTTTCAATTCTCTACACAACTGTGTATTTTTTTAAACTTTTATCGATTCGTTCTTAAGGAAAATAATTTTATTTTTCAAAGAAACATAATTCTGGTTAGCGGTATTATTCTGAAGTAACCAGTCACAATAAGCTAATCTTCGGTTGCCATCATCTTCGTACAAATGCTGGTGCACCTGATATTTAAACGAGCGGTAACCAAATTTCTTGAGAAGCTTTCTAGCTGATTAATGACTAATTTGCACCTCGTGGCCAATTTCTCTAGTAGAAGCAGTAGGATTCACTTCTACAAAACCCAACACGTTAGTTTCTGTCGTTTCATCAACGATAAAAGCTGCTGGATTGGTATCAATTCCTTTCCTGATTTGTTTCTCCACAACTGAAAAATATTGAAAACATGGAAGTCTATTCAGATACCTTTGGGTATACAACTCTGCGGCATTTCTGGAATTTTTGTGGCATTCTCCAAAAATTAATACCGTATCCACTTTTTCATCCCTTGTATACATGTTAAACAATAACAACAATAATTAGAAAACAACAAACAACAAAAAAATTTAACGATAAAGAGCAAACTTATTAAGTTAACAATACGCATGTATTATTATGTCAAACTTCTTTTTGTTTCCACAGCACACATTTATTATTTTTGCAGCGTTGTTTTGTCGATAAAATGAATGTTTTGAATCTAGTTTTATTCAATTTTCACGGCATACTTACTTGATAAACGTATTTTCTCGATATTTTAATTATTATCCATCAAAGAACTTGTGTATTTGGGTTAATATCAAACCGGTTTTCGATTTGAAGCTATCAATGGATTTGTCGTGAAAATTAATATTTAACTACTGGGTGCCTAAAAGATGTTGCAATTTGAAGAAATCACGTTTACATTTTTCTTTTATCGTTTTGGTCCATTTGACTGATTTGAGTGCATTCACTATACTTTAGATGCAAAAATAAAAATAGCCCTAATGAATCAAGTAGTCTCAAAATTGTTTTTGAAACTATGCTGTCGCACTTAAAATCGTCTCCGGAATCCTAAAAATGTAAGAATATATAGTAGGGTGCCACTTATTTATATACGTGTTTTTTTTCTCTAATTTTGGCGGAATTTTGTTCCAATAGATTTAAAAATAGCCACTACCAAATTTTAGATCAATCGAATGCAATCAACCCGTCGCGTCGCGCTTGTGGCATAAAGTTTTGAAAAAATATAAAATGTCAATATTATTGACTTTAAATTACCTATCTTGCTAGTACAAGTTAATATTTAAGATAAACATCACGAAATTGTTGACGCGACGCAACGTGAAACTATGCACATGCGCACTAGCGTTAAGAATTCGTACTTCTTAATATAATACGCATTGGTAGATAGATAACTACAGTATTTGTTTAGTCTTCTTCCGCTCTGAACGTATTGTCGTCCTGTGTTATTCGTTATATCATGTGATTTCTTTTTGTAGATTTTAGATTTTTATATTATAAAATGACGTCGTTGTGGCGTAAAGAAATATTTCTTATAGGACATTTAAAACATCAAATAACAGGTAGTAAGTTACCATCACAAGGTGATTGCTTACGTGCTTTCTTTTATAATATGCGCGTTGCCAAACTTGATTTTAATGCAAGTGCAACTCTCGTCATCGAAGAATGTGTAATTTACTGAAAAAAAGAAAGTGTTCCCACTCAGCAACCTCATATGTGTAAACTAAAATTGAAAAAATTATATGATACATGGCAGAGACTGGTTAAGGATAAAAATAAAACTAGTGAAATTATTGTCCAAAGGGAACGACTAGAGTTCTCTAGTGCCTGGATGATTTATTTGATATAGCACATCAAAATGCATTACAAATAATCACTATTGAAGAAGATAAACTATTTTTAACTAAACAACGTGAAAAGGGAAGACCTGATTCCATGGCTGGCATAGACAGAGTAATGCTTGGTATTGAAAGATGAAAATTAGAGCGACTGTAAAAGGGAAGAGAAACGAAAGCGTAAGAGTTTAGATATTCCTTCCCCTTTAGCAGGCCCTTATGAATGTAAGTATAGTTGTTACATTGTCCATTAGTTATAGTCATTTGTAAGTGATTAGGTTATTTACAAATATGTTTTATTTAATGATTAAGTGGATGATATATCTTTGGACTCGGAAAACTCTTCTTCAGAATCTGAATTAGAAATCAAAAAAGTAAAAGGACAAAATGAAGAGAAAGAGACTCCGGGATCTATAATACCAAAGAAAAGAGCCAGAAAAGAATTATTGACTCCACGATTAGCTGCAACTTTAGATAAATGCAAAATCAGTGAACGAGATTCTGTCCATTTGATAATGGCGTTTATGGAAGCTGTTTCTTTAGACCCAGCTCCTTACGTAATTAATCGAACCTCTATTCGAAAACAATGCGATCAATTTAGAAAACTGTTTTCTGAAAAAAATAAAAGAGAAATTTTGTACTTTAAATGCAGAAGTGATAATAGTCCACTGGGATACGAAATTATTACAAGACATAAGCGGGAAGCCAGTAGAAAGATTGGCTATAATTGCTACAGGGACCAATATGGAACAATTATTAGGTGTTCCAGATCTTCCAGTTGCTACCGTTGCTGAAATGATTTCAGCGGTTTACGAAACGTTGGAAAATTGGGATTTAGTAGAAAAACTACAAGCATTTGGTTTCGACACCTGTACGCTTGTACGCTGTTAGAGCAAAAACTAGGACGAAATATATTATTTTTCGGATGCCGTCACTATGTTTTTGAAAATGTTTTGGCCGCAGTTTTTGAAAAAAGCAAATTCACTATTTCAAGACCAGACATTCCTTTATTTAAAAGATTTATAAATAGTTGGTATAACATTAATGTTCAAAATTTTATTCCAGGGGTGGTAAATCCTGAAATCACCCAAATTTTGGCTGATGATACCGAAACTAAGTATTCTAAAAAACATGAATGATGTAATTTCTAAAAAATTTCTCCGCGAAGACTATCGTGAACTATTGGATCTCGTAATAATTTTTCTAGGAGGTGTTCCTCCCGGTGGAATACATTTTAAAAAGCCGGGCGCTTACCACATGGCCAGGTGGATGGCGAAAGCAATGTATTCCTTAAAAATTGTTCTATTTCGAACAGAATTTAAATTAACAACATGTGAGGAAAAAATCAGTTTTCCAAGTAACATGCTTCATAATAAAATGCCATGTAAAATACTGGATTTATGCGCGGGATGCAATAACTGCTCCACTAATGGATAACAATTGTAAACGAGAATAAGAGTAGTATAAAGAAATTGACAAAAGTATCGCTGAAGTAGCTATTAGGGAAATTTGTGAACCATCTTTATTATTTAACTGAGGAATGTGTCACATATTTGATGAATCTGTTACCGAAGATACAAGACTTAAAGATGGCACAAAAATTTTGACATTAAAAGAAGTAGATAGAGAAGACGGCGCTGAAGATGAAACAGAAACCACTCTTAAGAAATTGCCATTGAGGAAAGAAGAAATTTCCGAATTTTTACAAAGAACCGATGAAGAAATTTTGATAAAATTACTTGGTAACAAATTAATTAATTTATTTCACAGATTTAAAATAGATAATTTTCTACACATACCTCAAGCTGAATGAACAAATTTTAGTGGGTATAAACAAGGGCAGACTTTCGTTGAGAAATTAAAAGTGGTACATGATTCAGTCGAGAGGGGCATAAAATTAATTCAAGATTTTAACGAAAAAGTTACAAAAAAACGAGGATCAGAAACAATTGTTATTCCAAGTGAGTTACATTTTATTTTTTTGATAATTTTATGCCATTTAAAAGAATAATTTTGATAATACATTATTTTTTTTGTCTGCCTATTTTAGACTGTCCAAGATTACCGCCGAAAATATCCTCAGTCAACCAGAGAAGTCTTGAATAAAACTTTCGCAGTGTAAATTTCAACTTTAGATTAAGAACTAGTTTTAAAATTTTGTATTTTCAAATAATGTAAAAAATTAAATGATCTTTAGAATTTATTTGTTACGACTGTTAAGACATAAACCAACTTTTGATTTTTCACCAATTTAAATCCCGAGCGCGACGTGTTAATATTATTCTATTAAGCTAGAAATTGGTGGGGATTGTTTTTAGACATAATGGAACAAAATTCCGTCCAGCACTCCCCAAAAATTAAACTTTCAAAAATAAAGGGCACCCTAATATATAGGGTGTTCCACATAAAATTTTAAAGTTGGGGTCATTTCCCGAGAAGTGATGGAAAAGTGGCAAATAATGAGAAATTTGCCGTCTTTGGTATATGTCACCCCTGCCAAGTTTAAGACTTAACAATGGCTTCTCTAATGATTCAGTTGACACCCGATATCTTCTGGCACTCACTACTGTAGGTTTTACGAAATTATTTTATAAATTTATTTGATAAAATTATTTAGCAAATCTTCCTATTTTTCGACGTAGAATCGCTTGGTGACATTATTTGTCGGTGCAATTTCGACACACAATTCTTAGGTTTTAAAATTCGTATTTATCAAGAATTTGCATTTAGTTGTCATGTAAATGTTAGAGTTCAATATTAGTGGACTTACTAAGAATTAGCACTTTTTATTATTTTTCACTCTAAAAAATGCTGTGCCGATCTATATAACTGAACAAATATTTTAAATACATCAGCAATAAATCTTAATATCTTAACATTTGAATTTTTTTTAATTGCGTCATATCCATCGATTGTGGCTTGACAGGATTATGGAGAAATAACGCTGGTGGGTTTTATATCGACGTGACGTTATAGTATAGGATCGCCGGCGTGTTACGCAGCAGGGATGTCCTTTTAGGGCAAGAGGTTTACCTACTGTCTACAGCTGCCGGCGCTTCCTTTTTTTCGACTGCTCATTTTAAACCACTTTAGGAGGTGCAAATTTAATTTATAGAAAGTTATGTATGTTACACTTTTTCTTTCAATCGAGCATAAATCATACTAGTTGCCTATTATTGATCAATGATCACTAATAATTATTATAATCACAAATCGTGTATTATAAATTGAAATTAATGTGGAGATTTATACACAGTGGCGGGACGTACACAAGTAGTTTTGTGTGAAGGCATATAGTGTTCCACTAATCCTGTTTTACTTCTTTCATCGAGAGCTTTGTGACTCCCGAAGATTAGTCGAGACAAAAATATTTTTTAAAGTTAATACGATACGTTATTTATCTATACAGGATGGGCCAACGAAAACCTGACACGTGGGTTTTGGGTGATAATAGCGTAGATATAAGTAAACGCTCGGACAGATCAATTTTATTTTGGAAGAGAAAAAACTGATTTTCTGAGTTTCAACATCGTCACCTCAACCCTCGAGCAGTGAGGTGAACCACCCCTAAAATTTGAATAGGGATGGAGGGGCGACTCGTACATCATTGGAGAGCCCATTGATTTCTCTAAAGACTGGTATGCAGTTTTTGTAATTTACATGTACCGTTTTCTAAAAAACTGGATTTTTTGTTTCCGAACTAATCCTGTTTGATATTTACGAGGTACAAACATTTAGTACGTCACTGTATAATTTGTTTGCATTTTTTTCACCCTGTTTATCAGTAAATATGATAACTTGAACATTTTATTAAAAGTTTTTCTCTTTACCGTTGATAAAAATTTAAAACAATTGAAGAAGTTAATCGAAATTTCAGTTTCAGTTTCTCACTTGATTAATAAACGTGATATACGTATTGTGTGGTGCGTGATTTAATTCTAATTATTCTAAAAAGCAACAATACAATATGAAAATATGAATGTTTCGCGACAGTATGTTCAGAATTGTTTAAAAAATTCGAAAGCAGTGGATCTGTAGCAAATAAAAACGGAACCGCTAATAAGAAATGAGGCGGCAGAAGTGGCAATGTTGGGCCATGTTGCGCTTGACTCTACGTTGAGTACAAGAAAGTTGGCAACTGTATCTGTATCACGAACTAATATTCAACGTATTTTGAAAAACCAAAAATTTCACGCTTATTAAATTAGTCTGACACAACAACCGAATGAAGATCACCATCTGTCGTTTACAGTTCTGCGTGGTAGTAAGTGAGTACGCGACTGAAAAGACACATTTTCTTTTTAACATCTATTTTAGTGATGAGTGTTAAACGGTACGGGTAATTGCCATAATTGTCGTTATTGGTCTGATTCTAATACCCGACTATTTCCAGCAGTACACAGTCAACGTCTCCAAAAATTAAACGTTTGAGCTGGAATTTTAGGTGATCGTTTCTTTAGCCCTTTTTTCCTAGAAGGCAATCTAACAGTACAAATGTATCTGGAACTTCTGGAAGACACAATTGACCCCATGTTGACTGACATTATTGAAAAGGACCAAAATTATTTAAAGGATCAGTTGACATTTCAAAGAGATGTCGCTCCTCCGCTTTATGATCTGCCTGTTCTTCAGTATTTGGATCAACATTTTCCGGGTCACTAGATTGGGAAGAGAGGTTCCATAGAATGGCCCCCATGATCACCAGATCTTTCTCCATTAGACTTCCTTCTGTGGGGTTACTTGAAAAGCAGAATTTATTCTACTCCACCTGCTTCATTGGAAGATTTGCGTCAACGAATCACAAAGAAATGTCGCCAAATCACCCCAGAAACGTTTTCAGCCGAATCTGTACTATAGCATGGAAGCTGGAGGTTGGCAGTTCGAGCATTTACTAAAATGTTAATTTAAGTAGCTAGATTGCACTTCATAGTTATTTTCCCGTAAATAAATCTTTGTTTTTTCTAAAACGGTACGTGTAAATTCCAAAAACTGCATACCACTGTTTACAGAATTCAAGAGGCTTTTCAATGATCGTGAACTTTTCTTTCGAACTATGATCAACAAAGACCATTACTAATCATCCTCGAAATAATTACTATAAATATTACTAACAATAGACTAATAGAAATGAAAACTCAAAGAAAAATTATCCGGAACTATTCTCTCTACGTAAGTAGATGTTAATTTATTTTAAATCAAGTGTCTAAAAACATCCCGGGCAGATTCTGTGCCCCTCACTTTTTTTATCATCTTCAAAACTTTCATTATCATCTTCAGTAACAACAAAATTATCAGTATTACTTTCTAAATCTTCGATTGCATCAAGTTTCATTTAGGTTGATGCTTTTTTCATAATCGTCATTCAATTCTTACCAGTACATATTCCACACATTATAAAGCATCGCAGTCCAGCCTCTTTGCAACCACAGGTTGCAAGAAATGAACATTGGCAAGAAATGATTTTTAGAACATTTTCTGGTACTGGATTTCCTTCTAATGGTGTAGGGACTAAATCATTATTTGTTCTATCTCACCCCCCATCTACAGGATGCAAAGTTCTGTTATGTCAACTTTGAACTTGACGATAAACACGATTAGAGTGTAATACAAACACTTGCAATTTTTGGAAAATATGTGTTTTTATTTATTATATTTGTAAATTAACGAAAAATAATTTTAAATCTTAATATGTATTTCGATAGGAAACTTTATTTAGAAATACTTTTGACTCTTAATGTTTTTTTTCATAAAAGTGATAGACGAGTCATCTATGTTTTTTTTTAACAAATTTCACTATTTACCCCTAAAAAGGGGAGGGATTTACAGGACCTTTTGCTCGACATATTTTTAGCTACTTAATTTGACAAAATAACATCTACCTACACAGAGACAACTATTTCGAGCAAACTATTTTTGCTTCTTATTTTGTCTTTTTTATTTATTTGAACTAGCCTACAAGCAACGAATTTTATTTACACATACTATATTAGTGTACTATAAGAAAATAAGTTTTGGTAGTTGAGAGAAATTATAATTATGTTCAAGAAATACTGTAAGAAGAAACATTAACCATAAAGAAACGAAATAAGTATTTTTTTTTTTATCATCAGTAAATGGAGAATTGTTTCTCTTAAGATTAACATGTAATTTTAACAAATAAATAGGAGATAGCAGCATGCGTAAGTGCACAAATTTAAGCCCAGAAATTAACACTGTATCAGATCAAAGCTCACATTTAAACCGTTGAAATTCGTACATTAAGTTTTAATTAGGACTCTCATTAGCCTTGGTAAATGTTTAGTTCGTGGCCCCAAGACGTGTTTTTCGATTTTTACAAATTAGCGCGTGTATTTTTAATTGGGTCTTGTTATTTGTAATTAAAACCAGCAATGTTAAGATGAAATCTCCATGTGTCGCATCTATAATTACTCCTACATTCTCAAAATTTTGCATAACAGTTCATTTCGTATTTCAGAGGTTTTCTAAATTTCGCGGTTTACAGCTAAATCGTGATATTTGAAATCCATGGATAGACGAAAATGCAATGTATGCTGGTCTTAATTTCTATATAAAAAAAATCATTACAATAAAAGTTTAAAAAAATGTATTAAAACGAAATAATAAAAAGTTTTAATTTTAACTTTGGCGATATTCAGGTCAGCTGCTATTTAACTAGGACTGACAATACAATGCAAAGTTCCCGGTTTTATATAATTTAATGGGCAGCATCGATTGGAAATTTCTTGAAACTTTCTCTATTGTAAAGGATGCGATTGGTTATTTCTATGATAAACTTTGTTCGATATTTAATCTTTGCGTGCCTAAATTTTTTGCGGCTAACAAGAGATAAACGTATCCTCCTTGGTATAATTCTCTTATAATAAAAAATATTCAATTGAAGGATAGACACAGGCGTGCTTATAAAAAAACCAATGATATTCGCTCACTTAACGATTTCAAAATATTGAGACAAAATAAAATCTGATATAAACTTTGAAGGACTTTTTTCGTACATCTGAAGATAACATAAAAACAGAACCTAGTAAGTTTTGGTCTTTTATAGGTAGTTTGAAGAGATCTCTCAAATCAAATGTCCTATAATGGGCAGCAATTCACTGATCCGAATGATATTCTTAACGCGTTCACGAACTTCCTCTGCAAATCCTATACACCGGCATGCAATTATAATTATTTGTCAAGTGATCATTATCCTACTTCAACTGTGCACTTACTTGAATTCGAGCAGTGCATTCTTAATTAAGGACTGTGCTTACGTGCTGGCTTATCCCCTAAAAAATTATTTTTAATGTGTGTTTAATGAACGGTGAGTTGCCTGACTTGTGGAAACAGTCGAAAGTCTGTCCCATACACAAAAAAGGTGATAAATCTGAAGTTAGTAATTTTCGACCAATTTCTATTATATGTAATTTCTGTAAAGCTTTAGCAACGTTACTTCATGATTATATTTATTTCCATGTTTCCAACAAAATACCGATATTTTCTTGGAAACATGGACATTTCAACATGGTTTTCTAAAAGGATGCTCCACAGTGACAAACCTGGTTTGTGTTACTCAGTTTATAGCTGAAGCAATTGACAATCAGACACAAACAGATGTAATCTACACCGATTTCTCTAAGGCATTTGACAGACTTGACCACAATATACTACTTCATAAACTGAGTAACTTTGGTTTATCTGATCATTTAATTACATTTTTTAAGTCGTACCTACATAATAGGACTCAATATGTAATATTTAATGGGTTCAAGTCGGTTGTATACTTAGCAACATCAGGTGTCCCCCAAGGGTCCATCCTTGGACCCTCGTTATTCATAATTTCTATAAATGATATTGTAAATGTTTTAGATGTGAAGTGCCTCCTTTATGCCGATGATTTAAAAATTTACTCAGTTGTTAACAGTTTTAGTGATTGACTCCACCTTCAGAGTAATCTAAATAATGTAGATATCTGGTGGCAAGAAAACAAACTGCCTTTAAATGTTAACAAATGCAACATAATGTCATTTTCAACGAAGCCCACACATATTATCTTCGATTATAATCTTGGTAATATCACTCTAAATCGTCCAGTAACATTCCGTGCTCTTGGTTATCTTTGACAATAAACTTGCCTTTGTTACACATATAGACTCCACAGTCTTAGAAGCAGGAAGGACGTATGGATTTATAGCTTGAAATTGTCGTGATTTCACCAACAGAAACACAGTTAAATTATTATATTTTACATTTGTCAGAACTAAGCTTGAGTATGCTTCTCTTGTATGGTCTCCTCACTACGGTGCACACATCGATATTTTGGAATCTGTTCAACGTCGAGTTTTAAAACTTTTAAGCTTTAAAGCTGACGGCACTTACTCTCCTATTGGCTTTCCTCTAAGTGAGTTATTAGAAAAACATTCTCTGGCAAGTCTTGATACAAGACGTAAATATTTCTCTCAGGTATTTTTGTTTAAGATTATTCACAATATTACCGATTGTCAAGATATTTTATCTAAATTAAACTTTATTGTGCCTAGAATAACCTCTAGAGGTAACTTAACATTCTATCTCCTGACACCTCGTACAAATATTCTGAAACATTCTCCGCTACATACTATTTGTAATAACTGTAATGTCGCTGGCATCCATTTAGATATATTTAATTGCAGCCTTAATAACATAAAAATGTTGTATCTCTAAGTAATGACTTGTTTTTTCCTATAATCATTGTATATTTTTCAAAACCTTTAAGGCCATTTTGGTTTATCTATTCAGGTTTATTGTGTTCTTTCCTTCTCTTTTTCCCCTTTTATTTTATTTTTTAATTATTTTAGTATTTTGTAATTAGTATTTTATAATTAGTATTTTGTAATTAGTATTTTGTAATTATCTCAGTACCTATGACCATATTATATTTTTTCTATCTGTATTTTGCCTACTCCCCTGTTCTGTTTTTGGGTTATTTACCTGTTGAACAGTGTAATCTAAATAAATAAATAGGTAAATAAATAAATAAGTAATGTACAGGGTGCACAATTTTGTCCGTCGATTCTCTAATATCATAATCCTTATATTATTAAGAAACTTGCTTTCAAACATTTATATAGAAATGACTTAACAAAAGAAGTGGGTAAAACCGTTCTTGAAAGGAAAAACGACGTACTTAGGTGTCAAAAAGTTATAGTAATAGTATCAGAAAATAAGAAAGTATTACTTTACTGACATGAGTTGCCGCCGCTCCCACAAGACACTTAACCGCCGCCGCCAGTGTAAGCCAGTTAGCGCGTTGCCTATATCGCCGCTGTTGAAAAATAATGGGCACGTCATTGGTCAAATAATTAAATTTTTGTGAGATACGTAATACTATTTATACTTTAAATTTTCTTTTATTTTAATTACATTACTTAGAGATCGGAAGGTAACGATAAATTCCAGGGACGACTTATACATAGATACAATAACATTATACTCTAAACACCTAATGAAACATTCCAAACAATATAAAATGATAAAATTTTCTTATTTACTACAATATATGTTTTCTTTAAAAAAAATTTAAGGTTTTTATCAAGTAATTGGACGGCTTGCAGCTATAAAAAACAATTACTTACTGACTATCATCTTGACGGGGAAATGCTCGTTATTGTCAAGTGTCCAATAACATTGCGAATGCACAGATAGATAGGCGGATCGTGTCACTTGACTCTCACGTTTACGCCCACTGCCCCATGATGAAGATGAATATACTTTAAATACGTAGTATTCATAAAACGTCTATGTGAATAACACTTAGATACATACACATAAAACATCTGTGTGAATAACACATAGATACTTAAACAGTGCGAAATTAGAGACAACGGAGTTTAACTTTTTTAAAAGTCTTGTCAGTTCCTTCAGCGGATAATGTGAACTAGTGAATTAGTGATTTCCCAGAGTTGAAATTTAACAGCACAAATTTATTTTTCATAATCTGAGGGGTAAGATGCGACATGAGGCCAAGAAATGTCTAAGTTTAGGTATAAATAATATACATTCTTAGCATAAGGTTAGTTTTAATCATCTACAGATGATGCCAACTTAGTTGACGAAATGCGTGTCGAGTACAGTATATAATATTTTGATGTGTCATGGAAAACTACGTTAGTGTTATCTTCACATCAAAGGTTCCAACCTGCTTCATTACTTAAAGAAATAATATACATATAATATACAGGCTGTTACAAATTCGCTTGTCACTACAGGGATCTCGGAATCGGCAAGAGATGCAAACTAGCTTAAATGGGGGCAAAATTGCATAATCAGGGGACCAACTTTTATGCCTCTAAAAAATCAAGGCTAGCATGACTAGTTTCCGAAATATTTGAAAAGAACCGAAATTTTGGAAATCCGTTTTTGTTTTATTTCAGCCTTGTTTGAGGTGATATTGAAAAAAAGAAGAACACTCTCTCATGGCAACTTTTTGCCCTCTATCGAATGGCATAATCACTTTTTATATGTAACGTTTCGTCTTTTCAGGACCATCATCAACTTAATTTTTTTAAATACGGCTCTGGAAATTTTATTACATTTTTTGCAAGCCTTCATGACCCCCAATACTGTACTGCCTTAGCCCGAACCAAATTCAAACGTTTCGTCTCAAAAAATTCATCTTCAATGTATTCGTTCCAAATTTATCTGAATTTTTTATTTAGATTTCAATGTTTATTGAATTCTCGTACACTCTAAGTGTCGTTAGACCCTGTGATACCCACCTAGTAATTTAAACTATTTTTTAAACCATCACGCGTTACAATAAAACATTATTAGAGTTTTAATCCCATACCCATATTTATTTCTAGGTTTCTCGAGTGCTCAAAATTCAAACAAATTCCGATCTAATTTTTTTCAGGATATTCATACAAATACATCTGACATGCTCTTTCACAGTTGCGATTACAGGTATAATCAATTTTGATCATATTACGCTTATCTTCATTTTCAACAATTTCCAAAACGTATTGACTTTTAAAAAAGACGAATTAGTTGTAATTATAAAGATTGCCGTGAATAATGTGTTAAGAAACAAACACATACTAAAAAACTGACAGTATTTATTTGAATTTGTCTGACTTAAGTTATTGAGTTTGCCCTTCTCAAATGGAGATAAACGTAATATGATCAAACTTTATTATACCTGTAATCGCAACTCTGAAAATGTATTTGGATGAATATCCTGAAAAAGAAGAGCCTCATAGAACATTATTTCAAAAATTAGATAGAAATTTGACTGACTTTGGAGCATTCGAGAAACCTAGAAATAAATATGGAAACCGGATACAAAAAAAATGAAACACAAGTTAAGCTGTAGTTACAATAATAATTTTTCTTTAAATTATGCTAGAATAATAATGACCCACATAAATCAACGCGAGAAATGGCTTTGAATATTAATTTACCAGGAACTAGTCATGTAAAAGTATGGAGAACCCTTAGACACGATCTTAACAATCCCTTTAAAACACACATTTCTCATTGCCTAAGACCAGGAGACACATAATGGCGTTTCGCATATTGCAATTGGTTGCGTCAGCAATTACAGATTCGCCCAAATTTTTTACATGAAGTTATATGGACAGATGAAAGTAAATTTTCTAACTGCGGTATTTTTTATAGAAATACAGAAGACATCTGGTCAATTCAACATCCAAGAGAAAACAGGCCTATAAGAAACCAAATAAAATTTTCATTAAAAGTATGGGCCGGTATTTTTTGAGACCGCATTATAGAACCTTTCATCTATGAGGGCAATTTAAACGGTATCACCGTTTAAATTGCCCTCATAGATATCTCAATTTTCTGACTACTGTGTTCAAGGCATACATGCTGGTTATTCCATTAAATGTATTACCACACAGATGGTTCCAACAAGATGGCGCACCGCCATACAACACTAGAAATGTCAGGGGTTTTATAAACCAAGAGTTTCTCGAACAATGGATAGGAAATGGAGGGGGGTAGTCGAGTGGCCAGCACGGTCACCCGATTTATTCCCCCTTGATTTTTTATGGGGAACGTGGAAAAATTAAATTTATAAATAAGTTCCCAACAACGTAGAAGAATTGAGGGCAAATATCTTGAATGGATTTAACTCTCTGAGTAAAAGAGATATTCAAAGGGTAGTACAAAATATTGAGAGGCGGATAGATTTTTGTGTAGAAGAAAACGGAAATGTTTTTGAACATTTACTGTAATTTTATAAAGTATAATATTTATTTGGAGTTTTGGTTGTCCATATTTAAGAATTAATTTGTCATAATAAAATTAAAATTGTAATAATGTTTTAATTTTGACGCAACAATTTATCGAGTATGTATGACCAGGTTATGGTAATAGTTTAAATAACTACGTGGATTTCACAGGGTCTGTCGACACTTAGGGTGTATGATAATTCAATAAACATAGAAATCTAAATAAGAAATTTTGATAAATTTGGAACGAATACATTGAAGATGAATTTTTCGAGACAAACCGTCTGAATCTGGTTCGTGCTGAGGCAGTACAGTATTGGGGGTCATGAAGGCTTGCAAAAAATGTAATAAAATTTCCAGAGTCGTATTTAAAAAAATGAAGTTAATGATGGTCCTGGAAAGACGAAACGTTACATATAAAACTTGATTACCCCATTCGATAGAGGGCAAAATGTTGCCATAAGAAAATGTTCTTCTTTTTTCAATATCACCTCAAACAAGGCTGAAATTAAACAAAAACGGATTCCCAAAATTTCGGTTTTTTTCAAATATTTCAAAAACTAATCATGTTAGCTTTGATTTTTTAGAGGCATAATGTTGGTCCCCCTGATTACGCAACTTCACTCTCATTTAAGCTAGTTTGTATCTATTACCGTTTCCGAGATCCCTGTAGTGAGAAGCGAATTTGTATATAAAGCAGGTCATGAAACATTCCATAAATAAACGAAAATTTTGTAATTTAAATGCAGTCAGTGTCAACATATTTGGCGGTAAATTTAAGTAGTAATGGAAATAATTTAATTATGAAAATTCGTTCATTTAAACTCTTCATTTCTTGCATTTAAGCTTCAACCGGTGTGTTTAATATTAACTAAAATGTGTTTTTTTTAAAATTTAATTAAGTCCGTGTCGTTAATGTCAGAGTATATTAGTTAAGCTAACACTCTCTTTTGTTTTTGAATAGGAGAGTTTACAATTATCGGATAAATATTCTGAAAACTTAATATAACTTTTAAATTAATGATAATATTTACGTGGTAATAAAATGGACAGGACAACGAATTGGTTAGTATACATTTCGATTTTATACATTCAATAATAAAATTATAAATGCAATGAATTTTTGTGTTTACAAATAAAATATGATATATAAAAATGTCCAAAATATAAAGATAACTGCCGAGAGCCGTTCATATTTTAATTAAATTTTAATTTATTGAGAAAGAAAATAGAAATATGTATAACGTAAATATAAAAATTTTATTTGTTTTAGTCAGGATTTTATTACAATTCAATATACTGAATAAAAGCTAGATTTTAATATTTATGAGAACAATACATTACAACACAACTTTATTAAAAAAAATTATAGTGTAAATGAAATTGACTACGTAATAATGTCCATAAAATACATCTATCACGTCTATTTTAATAATGGAATGTTCCAGAAAAATCTCGAAACAGCACTGGAAAATCTTATTTAGAGTCTATGTTACTTTTGTGTTGACAAAATTCGCTTATCTCCACTAATTGTGCGATGGAATATTCTAGAACTTTCACGAAGTCACTATATTAAGTCCTGTTTCGAGTCTATAACACGTTCCCTTTAACATAGTTCACGTATTTTCTGTGGTTTCCAAATCGCATGTTCTAGAATTTTCACGAAATGTCACTTAGAGTCTTATTTTTAAGTCTATAAATACGTTATTGTTAGCGGCACTCGCGTTATTGCTGCGGTTTCTAAAACGATTGTTCTAGAAACTTCCCGAAAATCCACTATAAAGTCACTATTCGGTCCAGAAATAATCCTCAAACACTGTCCCGTAGTTTAAGTTTTCATGTTACCACTAATTCCTAAAAAGAACACTCTCTTCCAATCCACTACCGACACCAAATTGTCACGTACTTGCTATCTACACAAACACCTATACTCAAACACCTATACTCGTAGATTCCTTGATTCAAAGTCCAGGTAACACTTACTCACTACTTTATAAACTAATTAATAATTAACAACAATAGATTAATGAGTGTCTTAATTAATCACAACTGAATACATATAAGTCTCTTTCTTATTTCTTCTTTACTCGTTCACGTTCAACTTAAAACTGAGTCTTGGCCCACCGTCCATCTTATTTATACATCCATTCACATGGTCTAGAACATTCTAGAACATCCCGGCCGTTCTCGGACAATTCCAGTCTCATCTAACCAGTCTACACAGTCCTGTGGCGTAACAATATGTTGTAATAGAAGCGGGTTGCTGTTTATTTTTTCAGTCATTTGTTCACAGATGAATTGATTAATCTGTATAGGGATGAAGTTTATACAATTTTAGGACCTTTCCGACAGCCTCATGAGAAATGCCAGTTATTGCAGATACACAGTAAATTTGTGGAATTGGCAGTAAAATGCCCTAATATTTCGAACTGAGTTCCTTCGTTGAAGATCCTGGGCTCGGTTCTCTTTTTGTTTTCTAAATATTTTGTTTCTATAAATTTTGCAACTAATTTCAAAACGTATGTGTGCATGGTTGCTACAATTTCTTTCGTTAAAAATCGCAACCGTTTGTCTTATGTAATAATTTTCGTGGTGATAACCATAGATTAAAATTAATTTAATCCTCTCTACTATATTATATAAAATTTTATTTCGATTTTCACTAAAATCACAATTAGAATAAAGAAAAAATGTTTGCAGATTCAAAACGTATAGGACTTGTTAACATATTTAACATGCATTTCTTGGATTCCTAACATTTTAGTATCAATGAATGACATTAACCGAATAACAGAATTAATATCACAGCTACAATAAAATATCCAGGTTTCAAAATGAAAGAACGAAAAAAAAACAACCAAAAAGTATGTTTTTGAAACCCATTATTTTATGTTTTTTTATTGCAGTATATGCATGCATGTACCTAGGACCTCAATAAAAAATTATTTATTATAATGCATGAATAAACTGATATAATGATTAAACCGTTTTCACAATCCTTTCCGTTACTTATTTGATGAGACCCCTGTGGCAGCACAGTGGTAGTAACTTAAATCCTAAATTAAATAACCATTAAAATAACTGATCTGTAATTAAACTTGTTAATTAACATAATGTTGAATACGCAGCATTGCCTACATTTTAGTTTAATACAAAAGTACTTGGTCTGTTCCCATGTATTATTTATAAACTATAGGAAATTTCAACGCTAGCTCAAACCAGAAACCTTTTACTCAAGAAAATAAAATACGAAATTTATTCCAGGTAGTGAATGATGAACTGAAAGTCACCGCCGGCGAGTTCTGCCAATGCTCATCTTGCTTAAGCTCATGGAGCGGTATAGGCTCCCCCTGCAGGGTCTCCAACACGGAACACGAGGCGGACATTCGATAGCATCAAGGCGCACTCCACACCACTCTTTAACGATTATTGCCATACATCGGCTTTGTTTAATACACCACAGTACAACTCGCCATCGGAATTTTTATTGTCCTTTATTTGCGTTTTACTCCTTTATTGTTTTGCATTTCGATGGCGTGTTCAAATGCAGGGTGTCTTTTGCGAAGAGCAATGCGTTAAAATGGCGCATTATAACGCGAAAGCATTATACTTGTATATTAGATGAAAACTTGGGTTGGAACCTTTGCTGTGAAATAGTAAAATAGTGGGTAATCTACGCGATGTATAACGGGGCTCACCCTATCATTGAAATAATTAAATCAAATTTTAGTAAATAAAACAAAAAACTAATAGCGAAATTTGTCTATTCAAAATAGCAATATGTATGACTCTTTTTTCTGGACGTGGGAAGCAGAACAGTTATCTAGACAAATCAGATAAACTTAAGACTGAATGAATAAAAAAAAAACAACAAAGATCTTAATACCAATTACCAATTCAAATCATACGAAATATCAATCCAACCTAATTATTTGTTATTGGGCGCCACCGCAGCCATGCTGGCAGCATGGCTGCGGTGACTTGTTCTGCCGTCCTCCCGCTAAAAAGTACTCACCGAATTCATCCTTTCACCACGCGCGCGATCTTACTTTGACACTTTGACACTTCCTGCTGCCATGAAATATGAGACGTAACCAAGACCACATTTTTAATATAAATAGAGTCGCCGTAGCCAACAAAAGAAATCAGTTTTCTGTGATTTCTTAACTAAAATCTGTCTGAAATCTGCTCGGGTGTCAAATTATGTAACGGTGTCTGTTTGGAGGCCTAAAGTATGTTTAGGCGTCGGAATATGTAACGGTGATTGCTGTGGAGAATAATTCAGGATTCCTGCTGTAAATAAGAAAGTCCAAAGTATACATAACAGGGATTATGTCATTAAAGCAATATTTATCCAAAATATGAAGTCAAACATAAAATCAGATTTTCTAACAATTAAACCAAGTACAAAGTTAATAAATCCTCTTTACATGTATACATCGGTGAAATAAATTTACGAGGAGGATTGTAATTCGGTGATTAAACAGTACGACGGTAGACTGAATGGAGATATCCAGGACTCAATGCGACGGTAAGTTTGATAATTATTTAACGGCGCCGGCGGCGAGTCCAGCTCAACGCCCGGAAGACCCGCGGATATAAATAATCACGGAATTGATGGCGGTTGGTTTAGCAATTATTTACTAATGGCGGGCCCAGCTCAACGCACTGAAGGCCCACGGCAATAAATAATCACTAAACTGGTGACGGCGGTGCAGGACGGTAAAATGGCTACCAACACCAGGTCTAGCTCAGCGCACTAAAAACTCCAAGACGCTACCAGACATTTGGCGGCGCGGCGTCCGAGGTCCGTAAAGGAGTAGCTTACCTCTTAACTTAGGTGAGGAGAAACGGAAGGGGAATATAAATCTTTATAGTGTATGCCCTGTTGTGAATCATATGTTTGTTGCGTTCATTTTATAATCGTTTTGTGTGATTATTTGCTACTATTTTGTATATAAATATAATAAATCTTTAGCTGTATTTCTCCCCTGACATTCTCCAAACTAATAGATTCCTGCTACTGTTGTGCAAGCCAAAACGAGACTCATTGCTGAATAAAACTAAACCCCCTTCCATTTCCCAGTTTTGATGATACCGTCCCCACCACATGCAGGGATCATGGTCAGCTGGACGTAATTGAGGGGCTCGACATGAAGCATGACTTGACAGGCCAAACACCCTATCTATTTAGTATTGATTGGACACTTACTGCAACTCCAAAAAGTAGGATTTCTTCTTATTCGAAGATAACGATCTTACCGCAGTGTTGTAGACCGAAGTCGATCATTTCTGGGCCGTTCTTGTACAGAATCAGTTTCCAAAAACGGATTCCAAAGCCTACTAATGACGCTTTGGCTTATTCCTTATTCTGTGGCTACATCAACTTAACGCAAGCCAGATTGAAGCATATCAATGACCCTATTGGAATCATGATATGATAAATGTTGCCTTTCTTCCATATTTGTTCACAAACTCCACATAATACGTTTCAAACATTCTTTAACACAATTAACTACATCATGAAGATTAATTATTGTATCTATTCGGAAATTAGAAAAAACAAAAATGCCATGAAAAGGAGATATTTTTATATTTTGGATCTATTGAAAACTGCACAGAACTATTACAGAAGAGAAATTTTTTTGCAGGGACGTACTAAAATGTGATTGTTTCAATATCCTTAACTTTTTACGCACAGTGTATGTTAGCCACTTGCGTGATTAATCTGATCATTCCCTGTATACAAAATTCTGCAAGTGGTTTCCTACCGACCTATACATACGTTTCTTTTTATTTATCTAATTAATAAATTTTCGAGAATGTATTATTGACCTTTAATTTTATATCAGCCTACATATTGTAACTCACCACACGCCTCTGTTGTATTTATCTTCAAAGAACTTACATGTTTATTGGTTTAGCCTTATTTTAAATACATCTTATTTATGGCTTCTTGTTTAACATGACTCGAAACAAAATAAAAATGACTCCTATCCTCTGCATACCTATAATAAGGATTATAAATCATTAATTATTAAGTAATAATGACACTAATTGTTTTATTGCATTGTTTTTTATTATTTATAATTAATTTATTATATATTTAAGTAATTAAGAGAGTTTTATGACACGAGTAGCGCTTCTTAGGTGTATTTTAATTTTACCGGACATTGCAATCACATAGACATGTTTCGCTGTAAGATATTATTTATTAATATTTTATTCAACTTTTTTTTAGTTTAACAAGTTTAAAATTTTTAGAATCAGCTTACATTAATAAATAAACGACGTGTTTTGCTGTTTGAGGAAACCACCTCGGTATTGCAGAAAACTTAAAAATTTGATATATGCTTTTAAAACTGCTAAAATCATTTATATTTGTTAAATAGGGTTGGGCGATTATGAAATTTGACAATCGATAATTTCCGATTAATCGATGATCAAAAATCGATTAATCGATCTAGAGATTATTTCCGATTAACGATTATCGATTAATTGATGAATCGTTTAATCGATTATTTCTGATTAATCGTTGATCAATTAATTGATTATTTCCGGTAAATCGATTAATCAATCAAATGCTTATTTCACCTTAATCGATCAGTTGATCAATCGATTAATTCTATTTAATCGATTGTTTTCTATTAATCCAATTCTTTCTGAATTATCGGTAGATCGATTAATTGATTATTTCCGACTCGTTGATTATCGATTAATAGGAAATAATCGATTATTTACAACATTATTCAAATGACTGATTAATTAATTGATTATTCGTATCGTATGTAAAAGGTACAAAATATTATTGTTCATGTACAATTTAAGAAATTTCAACCATATTATTGAAAAATTCCGAGAGTGAATTTGGCTCAATGTTCAAAATATTTTAAAAATGCATCTTCTCGTCTTTGTTCAATTTATTTGTTAATTTCTTCATTTCACGGTCTCCATTTCTCCGAGGACGTAAGGCAGCACTGGTGCCTGGTATAATGGGAAATAGAGCGCGATAAACTTTTATACAGCGGATGACTTATATATGTGTATATGATTCTTTGCTATTAACCATACCCGTACTGTTTTAGTAGACGACTTATTACAACAGGCCAGGTGGGCAACATATAGACTGCAACAAGCGGCCATTAATATGCCGCAGACTAGTATCATGGAGCGGAACAGGTTGCTGGATGACATAGAGAGTCACAGCATCCTGGAAATGCCCTCGGATACTATGCCTACCATGACCAACTACCGGCTGACCTTCAACATCCTTTTTCCGGAAAGAGATGAGTGGGATCGGAATAAAATCGACCTACTGAGGGCAGACAGTTGCTGGTTTACAGAAGGCGCCAAAACTCCTGAGGGAACGGGAGCCGGAGGACATAGCTGCAGACCAAGGGTAAGGATATCCTCAAGCCTAGGTACAAATGCAACTATTTTTTGGCCGAAGTTCATGCCATTAAACTGTGTGTGCGAAGGCTGAAATATATGCATCTTACAAGCATATCAATTAAAAAATTTTTCAGATAAGCAAGCAGCTATAAAAGCTCTTGGCTCCTACCGCTGTCACTCCAAACGGTATGGAACTGTCAGAAGGCTCTAAATCGTTTGAGCAAAAACAACAAAGTGACTCTGGTCCGGATACCCGGCCACTCTGGTATGGAAGGTAACGAAATAGCCGACTCCTTGGCTAGAGAAGGAGCAGGATCACGAATCATTGGACCAGAACCGATACTTGGCATATCTTCAAGTACTGCTAAGTTGGCTATCTCAACCTGGGTTGGAAGGAAAACTCTCCAATATTGGCAAGAGTTACCAGGATTAGTTCACTCGAAGGCGTTTATAAAATACCCTTTGAAAGAAACTTTTAAAGTTAAACAGGGTAAATACTCCAGAGAAATAAAACTTCCTCTGCGGAATGAGGCCGAACAAGCTGAATTTTTCCAGAGACCTTCGTTTTGATGTTCTAATGAAGCACAAAAAAATCTCATATGCCTACCCTTGTGCGTCTTGAGATATCGAAGGTCAAAGTTCATGAAAATCGGTTTTTCGCGAAAATCTCGCTTCCGGTGCATCTGACGTCATAAGAACTCGTAACAAAACTTACGTAAAATAGTATTCTCTACAAAATTGTTCATATATATTTTTGTCGTACGACCAACCGTTTTCGAGATATAGCATGATAAAGCGGGAGCGCGCATTCGTAATAGGTAATACTGTATTATACTGCAGAGCTATAAATATAAAAGCACTTTTCTTAATCTGTTAGACTGGAAAATTAAATTCCCATTATTAGAGCCGTTAAAAATTTGTTTATTTATAAAAAAATATATAATAAATAATTAATAACAAAAAAATACATTCTTTTCCACACCACGCCTTATGTTTCCTTGCCTTCTTCCTCGTCTTCGTCGGGTTCCACTAGCACCTCGATCAACACATTATCTTCGTCAGACGCTTCCTCTATATCTGTTGGCTCTATGTCTGTTTGCAAGACCTCTTCAGGCTCAAGGTCACTGAAGTCTTCGATGTTTTGCAACTCTGTTGACGGGTTCAGGCATGCCTGTCCGTGACACTGACCACAAACTTTGGAGCATGGCAGCCCGACTTTTCTACACCCGCACTGTGCACCACACCCCTTTTTACAATTACAGAATATTGTATTTAATAGTTCGTCTGGAGCAGGTGGCAGTAGTGTTGTTTTCGGCTGTAATATGTCGTTTTTTAAATCCCAACCCCATTCTCCGGGTTGTAGATTTTTCCCTAGCCAAATCTGTACTTGGTAGTAGACCCGATAAATATGCTGTCGAGCTGCTTCACTGGTAGGTGGAAGGGATGACAATTTAACAGGTCTATTAAGTCGTGTAGCCTTAATGAATTGGGTGTATCTAAATTTGTTAAGGTTCACTTCATCTTTTGGAGCACCATACATAGCTAACAGAAAACGCTTTCCGTTCTGAAATACTGTATCTGGCGGGCAGTTTTCTGCTTGAAATATTTGAGCCGATTGAGTCAAATCGGGATGTTTCTCAAACGGCTGGTCGTACGAAAAAAAATGTATATGAACAATTTTGTAGAGAATACTATTTTACGTAAGTTTTGTTATGGGTTCTTACGACGTCAGATGCACTGGAAGCGAGATTTTCGCGAAAAACCGATTTTCATGCAATTTGACCTTCGATATCTCAAGACGCACAAGGGTAGGCATATGAGATTTTTTTGTGCTTCATTGGAACATCAAAACGAAGGTCTCTGCAAAAATTCAGCTTGTTCGGCCTCATTCCGCAGATGTCCTTTATTTTTACCTTATTTCCCTGGAGTAAAACTTGAAAACTCTAACGGGCCTATATACCGGGCACTGCCGACTAAACTATCATCTGCATAAACTCAGCCTAGCGGAAAACGCCGAGTGCCGTCTGTGCTTGGAGGATGATTAGAAGGCAGACTACGTCTTATGCACCTATTCCGCTGTGGAGAGGATCCGATTTTTAATATTTGGCAAAGGGCAACTTCTGCCAGAGGATCTGGACACATTCTCACCCAATAAAGTTATCAGTTTCATTAAGAGACTGAACTTATTGAGTGAAATATAATTAGGAGTGGGCCACAATAGGCCTGCTAATCGCCGCAGTGGAGGGTCCGCAAGGACCCACTCATAATAACCTAACCTAACCTATTACAATAGGACCCGTACAATTTGCACATATTTGGCGTTAAACGTATATTTTGATATGCATATTACTTACCTTATACTCATATACACAGAAGCGAATCTAACTATTGGCTGCAACTCCGTTAAACAGCAGCCAGGTTGGTAAAGAAATATATCTCGTAATGCATTCTAAAAATTCCCGCTTTTACAGTCAATCTCGAGCCAAAATTCTCAAGGAAAAAAAATAATTTTTTTTGGAATAAAATAGTTCAGAAACAAGTTTCACACTTAAAACTATTCAAGTATTACAAACTGTACCTACTACACAATATCAATGAATGTTTACTGAAATGTGCAATATTTTCCGACAAATTACTGTGAGAAATGTATTAAGTTAGCTACTATAAAGGGAGTTCATTCCCTCTATGCCAGAAAAATGTCCGCAAAACGGAATTTTCCCACCAGTAACACGAGACATACTGCGCGGGCGCAGATTGGCACTAGAAGTGAAGACTGTAGGAGGGAGGGCACTGTCGCTAAAATTTTACGAAACGGCAGAGTAAAAGCTGATAAAACAAGATACATGTATTGATTTACTTTTTTAATATCAAACTACTGGCGGGATATTGAAATAGAATATAATAATAATAATAATAATAATGTTCATTGTTTGAGAAATACGATACAGAATATAAAGAATATAAAAATAATGACAGTGTATGTAACAATAAACATAATGTACTCACAGGAGCATTTTCATGCTTGATAGTGAGAATAAAAAGAAAGCTAACTAATATATACTGTTAATTATAACAAATATAACACATAATAATAAATAGTTTTTTTTTTTAAATATAGCACATAGTAAGTCACACCTATATATTAGTTATACACACATAACCTTAAAATTACACAACTAGAGTTAAACAAAACAAATTACACATAACATAGATTATACACTATAAAATATATAAATAAGCGTAATAATTATTATTTTGATTAATATGAAAGAAGTTGTTTGCAGTAAATATTTTAGTTTAGTGATTTACGAAATAGTAGCCAGTGTTTAGAAATGAATTTAGACTTAAATTCTAGTTGTTAATCAAATCATGTACGTTTTTTCTTAATGTACCCCTAATATGCTCACGTAATTTCTTTTTAAACTGTTGTAATGATTTGACTAGTTTCAGGTCTGAGTTTAAAGAATTGTATAATTTTGGGCCCAAGAAGTCATAGCTTTTTTGTCCTATGGCTTTTTTCATTTTCAAAGTATGTTTTCTTTGTTATTCATTCATTTACCGATTAATCGATTAATCAATATTCGACTAATCGATTAAACAATAATAGATAAATGAACAATCGATTAATCAATAATCAATTAATCTAATAAATAATGATCGTTAAATCAACGATCGATTAATCAATAATCGATTATTTATTAATCAATTATTGATTAATTGATTATTGATTAAGCGAAATATCGATTGATCGATTATTGATTAATCGATTATTCGATTATTGAATCGTCGATTGTTTACAAAACAATAATCAAATGATGGATTATTGATCAATCAATTAATCGATTATTTACTGAATAATAATCAAATGATCGAGTAATCGATTAGTCTATTATTTTTCGAATAATCGATGATTTTTCCCAGCTCTATTGTTAAACAACCTTAAATATACCAGTTCAAGAAGAAAAAGTTAAGGATTAATAAAATATTACTTATAATATGTAATAATACATTATTAGAGCAATGAGCCATATGACATTAGTGGAGCACGGTCTTCCGCATTTGGACCAGTTCTGTTAAATGAACAGTTTATTTATCTTTAATTTCTGTAGTCAATTCATTTGTCTTGTACTGCATAGTGGAAAAAGAATCCAAAATACGTAAATAGGGTAACTTTTATAACAAATTCTCATAATGGACTTCATCATAGCCAGTCGATTTTGAAAATGCTTAAAGCTATTATTCAGGGCTGTATAGAGCATTTGCTCCATCTCAGCTCTCATTAGAGCTTTCAAATCATTCAAATTTTTTGACCTTTTCCTGTAAATCTTATTTTGGAGATGTACCTCTAAAAAAATGGAGATAAATTAGATCGGGAGACCTAGCAGGTCGTCTAACAATTTATTTAGGGGGAAATACCTAATTTTCTGGATATATTCATCTCCCTTGTTATATTTAGCAAGAGAATCGATAGAATTTCCCAAACATTTTTTAAATAGGCGACGTTTTGCCAATATTTAATGGCATCCTCAGGATTATTTGAGAGAATACACAACTCCAGACTATTTGACAGTGAACAGTGCTCACTGTCAAATGATGTGGAATGTTGTATTTTCGTCCTATTAAGTGTTTGTTGATTTATGTATATATCGTTTATGCTGTCTAAAGTTAAATAGTTCTGAGGATGCAATTGAAAATTGACGCAAAGTCGACAAATCGAGGAAGTAGATTTTTTTTGTTGCCTTGACCAAATCGCACTAGCTGTAACATCAACAATAGAAAAGTGCACTGTTTTTTATCTAGTTTAGTTTTAAGATTCTTTGTTAAAGGTTGGCGATCCACATATAAAGATAAGTCCAAGTAAATCTGTGAAACAAATTAGTAATTTCATACAAATAAATTAAATATAAAAATATCTGTCATTTGCATATTTCATTTAGTTTTATTATTATAGCATTTATTTTCACATTAACCAAGGCTAGAAAAATACTGTTTTTTGTTTGTATTCAGTAAGTTTTGTCAACGGATTTTTAATACATGTGCAAGTAGTGGAAGACGTAACTTGAACTGTCATGGAAATCATTAAAACATTCCGTTATGCCCTTTTTTATATAGGCCTCTTTTAATTTCTGCAAAGAACAACTAGCTATAAGCATATGTAATAGTATCAAATATGACACATCTGACACCTTTTATTCTAACAAATTTATCAGATCTTAACGTAATGATGATGTTCCACGAAGATGTTTTATTTGAATGCGTTTCTACGATGCGGCATTCTCTTGTTAATTGTGAGTCATCTGACCTATGAACCGTGCCGTTTACGCGACGCCAACTACATAGAATATCAGAGATAACCATACAGTCTCATCCTTGCAAATTAAATCACTTTTGCAAAGTTTTAACTCTAAGGACCGGTTATGCAATAATTGCTTAACAGAAATATAATTTAGAGATAAACTCAGTGGCGGTTCGTGGGTCAAAAGATAGGGAGGTCAATTAGAAAAGTTTACTGTATTACCTACCTTTTAAAGTGATTTAAATTCCAAGTCGATCCTCCGGTCTTTTTGAGATGCAAAGTGGTCAATTACTTTTTCATTAAAGTCTTTTATCTTCTTTATTAATGCCCTTTCTATGGCAAGCATAGCTAAAGAAGATAACCTCTCCTGACCCATGGTATTTCTTAAAAATGTCTTTATTCTTTTTAAGGTGGAAAAACAACGTTCACTTTCGACGGTAGTCATAGGGAGAGTACACAAGATTTTTAACAGTTTGACACTTTCAGAAAAAGTATTGCACAAATTATTGTTAATAAAAAGCTGTAACAAAGCAACCGCACCTTCACTATTGGAAAAATCTTCTCGGCTATATAATACTTCTAATTCAGTTTTAAGTTTCAAATGATTTATGACTGGATACTCCCTTTTAACTAATTTAAACATATCTTGAGGAAAGCTTTTTTTTATAATCTTAAAATCGATCTACGTGAAATAACTGAGACACTGCTAAATGATTACTGAAGCCAAACCTGTTATTAATCTCAGATGTAATTATACCAAAACTTCTAATGAAATTCTCCTTCTTGATTCTTCCGTTTTACATCTCTGGGCAGACTGCATGGATGTCTCTTCCAAATAGTTATTCAAGTAGTTTTATTTCTGATGTCTTCAATTTTACTATTAAAAACGGCAATACACTTATTTACTGTTATGACATCGATATTACATTTTTGTAATTGATTGAACAATATATCGCAATGAGGCATAACTAAATGAAAAAAATTTAAACAGTAAAGAAAATATTCATTTTGTAAGTAGTTTTTTAAACCAATTGGTTTAGAGTGTTGTTTTTTGATTTATTATCAACGATTTTTTCTAAACAATCTAATAATTCTGTTCGATAGGTATAAACAGTCTCTATGCACTTTGTATTAAAATTCCATCGTGTTGGAGCCGCTTTAGGTAATCTCACCTTAACAATATTATCTAACACGGCTGTTCTTTTTTGGCGTTTTTCCAAAGAATGAAGAAAAGTTATGTAAATTAGCAAAAAAAAATGTTCATGCTCTTATCCTGACTTGACGCTTTTTGTAAAATTAAATTTAGTTGATGAGCGTAACAATGAATAAAATTTGCTGAAGGATAACTTTTTTTAATTTTGGCTTGTACACCTCCAAAAGCACCACTCATTACTGATGCTCCATCGTAATTTTGTGCTATCAATTTTTCAGGACTTTTATTAATTTTCAGACATTCTAACTCTTTTAAAATTACATCTGTCAAATGCTGCGATGTCGTTTCTTGAGTTTTAATATATTTTGTACAATGCTCATATTTAATAGTAAACACCAAAAACACTGTTTTACTTAATTTCACGACAAGTAGAGATTTACTAATAAAATGTTCACAAAAAAAAACATTAAAAACAACGCGACAGAATTTACCGACCAACACGTACCTAGTCAGCATTAACACTGCTCTACTAAACTTCGTGCGTTACCATTTCCGAAAAATATGTCTTGGACATTGTCCCCTCCTGTGTTTTCTGTCTCTTTTGCTTTCTGACGATTCGCGCATAAGTCTATTTCACTTTAATTCGTTGTAAATTCGGTCCGTAGCTAGCTTTGAGGACAAGTTGTGGATTGACCCAAGATTTTTAAATTCTATACGAAATCCTGCGATGTAGATATTTGAATAGTATTGTGCATAGAATGAACTAGAAACTTTAATACATTTTTTAAGAATATTAAAAATATATAATATATTATATATATTTAAACTTCAGAAAATGTATAGCTCTATTTTTTTATTTGTATGTGGGAGATCATTGACCAAATGACCCTATAGAAAAACCGACAGTGGATAAACTGAGTTATAAAACTGGCGTAAATCTATTAATACAGTTATAAACGATAGGTATTCCTGTTAGGTATATCTGTTAGATAAAGTACAGAGTGAAACTACAATACTTAATAACATTCAAAAGTATGGTATTAATCAAGAAAGGCAATTACAGTTAAAATACGGTTTAAGCAAATTCGTAAGTTGTACATAACAGAGTTTTTGAGGTTAATATACAGTATAAATAAATAAATTATCTATATCCAAAGTTGCAACCCTGCACAGTTACAATCTCCAGCGGCGGCTGGCGGCGTCATTATTTAGATGTGAATAATTTAGAAACCGTTACTCCTCTTAAACATTTACAAGAGTACAAGAGTAGCAAATTTGAAGTTAATGAGGAATTTGTAAATTTTCCATTTCATAAAATGTAATTAAAAGTTAACATGGAAAACCACATCCATATATCCTTTGCAACCTGATACATTGTATTTATGCTGCACTGCATTTGTTTACGAACTTCTACACTGACGATTTTAATAATTAAAAAATATTAATTATAGCGTGAAAACTCTCGGAAAAAATAAATAATAAACTGGGATGCTTCTAATCTATATAGAACACTTGTAAGTAATTGAACCACGAATTTCTTAATATAATCTGGATCTCCAATTGGTATTGCTCGACCTTGAGAAATGTCCCTGTATAGGGGGCCGCCATACTGTGGGCAATCTAGTTACATTTCAATTTATTACTGGGAAAAATTAGTGATTTCGCG
Source organism: Rhamnusium bicolor (assembly GCA_029963845.1). Taxonomy (NCBI): domain Eukaryota; kingdom Metazoa; phylum Arthropoda; class Insecta; order Coleoptera; family Cerambycidae; genus Rhamnusium; species Rhamnusium bicolor. Next base: position 52,842 of record JANEYF010005114.1, read on the forward strand.
TTGCCGCACTGGGTTTCGATTTGTCAATTATCATCTTTGGACGATTTGTTTAAGTGATGTGCTGTGACTGGATTTATTGTACTTTTTGCCTGATTTATCATTTTTATTATATTTATTATTCTGTATTTATTAGTTTTGGAGTGGCATTTTGTGATTATTGTTTAGTGTAGAAGTACTCTGTGCGCTTAATTAAAAATGCATTGTTTGGTTCCTGGTTGTGAAAGTTCCACCAGAAAAACAAGGTATAGCGTTCATTCGTAAGTCTAGTAGTATTCAAACACCAATAGGTTTTCTTTAAAAGCTAAATAGTTTTGTAATTTTTTATAATAAAACATTTTTAAATCGAGTTGTTCTTCTCTTCTCAAATGTGAAATATTCTTTCTTCAAATAGTGGTTAACTAATTTGTCATACACGATTATGATAATAACACAACTTATCTGCTAGTTGCCAATAATCAGTAGTATTATCACAAGAGAGTGAGAATAAATTGAAAATAATTCGAGTTTTTTGAAAACCTGTTGCTTAGCAATAGACATGAGAGCCCTTAGGGCTCAAATAGCTATTGCCGAATGGCAACAAGTTTAAGAAAAGAACCAGAGAATTATTTTTTTAATTTATTCTCACTCTCAAATGGTATTCGAAAGATTAATTTTTAATATTCAAATGCACAATATAAATATTGTCTGACCGTTATTTGTGGCATTCTCTAAGTGTTTCTTTCTCTTTTTTGTGACTTACTACCTCATGAATAATTTTTCGTTATCTAAAAAATATAATTAGTTACCCAGTATGTTACTGGAAAAATAAACCTCTGTGCTTGTGACTTCACGTCAAAAGATTAGCCAGAGGGTGCTCTTTGACAACTAATATGAAATACAAAAATAATAATACAATTCCCTAACGTTTCCCAAATGTTTACTTTTTCAAAGTTATTTATCTTTTTTTAGAATATGTCAAGCGTGACACTTGACACATATATTATTTATGTAATAGCCATAGATACTTACATAGAACTGTTGGTACTTAAAAATTATATAATATTAATTTTGGTCAATTCTTCTTTTAACATCGGTAACCACGTTGTACCAAAATCTACAGAATAATGGGAAAAACATTCTTCTTTATTCAATAATATTTATCCCGATTCCTTAATTTTTCTTGTTTTGCTGTCCGTTTCTTTTAATCCAATTTTTGCCGAATCCCAGTTTATTCTGTCCATTTTTCCCAAGCATGTTCGATTTTCGAATTTTCAGTTTCACCCTTTTTAATATAACTTTTATGCTCACACCCTTACATAAGTAAATAACTTTGGAAAAGGAAACAGATTCATTAGGGAATTATATTATTATTTTTGTGTCTCATATTAGTTGTCAAAAAACATCCTTTGACAAATCTTTTGACGTAAAGTCACAAACGCAGATATTTATTTTTCCAGTAATATACTGGGTAACTGACTATATTTTTTAGATAACAAAGAATTATTCATGTGGTAGTAAGTCCCAAGAAAGCGAAAGAAAAACAAAATATAACTTTTTAACTAATTTTTTCAACAATTGTTTCAATTTAAACTAAATAAAATAACTTTATAGTGCATCAAAATTAACTGTGCTAAAGTTTTGAACATGAAAACACAATTATTGTAAATGTTTCGTCCGTGGTTAGTATATTTTCTTCTAGTTTGTAACTCCTTTCGTCACAAAATGATTGGGAAATGTTTCCGTGTCGAATTATTACTTACCATAATATTTTTACATGCATTTTCTTAAGTTTGTATGATAATTTCCTCCACTGACGCTGAACTAGACCTTTTTGATCCATTTTATAAAATTTATGACAATACTGATGACAGATGTCAAAACCAGAAAACACGTAAATGAACAGAAACAAATTGCTACAAAATATTCTCAGTAGGATATTATAATTAGATTATTCTTACTATAATAACAATATAATTGGAAAAAATTAAACACTTGATCAAAAATACTGCTAAATGACTGGAAAATAAAATTATTAAAAAATAATCACGGAAATAGATTAACGTGTGTGGGAAACAGGATTTAAATTTCCGCGGTCTCATAACCTTCTATAATTGGTTAATATGTAACCAATAAAAAATTCCCACATTATGGCATCCTACAGGTAGGGAACATGGTATTTATATTGTATTAGAGATCTAGATTATATTAAAAAAATTCGTGAACTGAACTCGTATTCTAAAAACGTGCAACTGCATGAAACATTATAGAATTTATGGACCAGCGCGGATGATAATAGTACTACACGCTGTAGAAGATTAGAACCCTATTTTAGAAACACCCAGTACGTATAATTTGTGCTTGTTAAGAGATTTTTTTCATAATTATTTTCATGTAAGTAACTAAAAACTCATATTCACTCGTTTCCTCAATTTATTTTTCAAAATTGTTTTAATCATTGCCCATTAATGTTGATAAACATGTACCAAATTGTAGTCAAATATCTGAAACCAATGAGAAGGTATACAACAAAATTCTTTTTATTTTTGTTATATTTGTGTATACAGTTATTACTAACAACAAACTAATTTTTTGATATACAACTTTACAACTTATTTGTCTGATATGTAATTTAGATTTGCCAGAAAATTGCAATGAACAGTAATAATTGTTGAGTACATGTGATTAAGGTGACGAGACATGTATCGGTTCTGTCGGTAACGTTCTGATTTAGCAACTTGTTTCGCCACCAACTAAGCCAAAAACTTGAAGTAGCCTCATTAGTAATCTGCCCTCAACTGTTCTCTTGAATTATATTGTTTTATATTCCATTTACGTATCTTATTTAGTTGGGATTAAATTACTTTCCTCTGTGCGGAAATATTCTCTTCTGTCCATTTATACCGACAGGTAAGTGATTTCGTTTATTTGTTCCATTCTTGTAAGTGAACTATGCTTGGTGAAAAAATCTAATTCGACATACCTTTCTTACCAATCAAAATAGCTTGCATTTGTTACCTTTGTATTATTGTCCGATTCGAGAAAGAAATCAACCTTGAAAATTTTATATTTCTCTCGTATTTATCATCGCTGGTAAATTTGTACAAATATTTTTAGGATATCGGTCATTACTAGAAATTGCTAATTTGGCAGAAAAACGTCTTTACCAATCTTTATTCACCAGAGACAAGGAGTTAAGTTGTTTCTTACCTCCTTTATCCATTCGGTATCTAAGCATCTAGTCAGAAACGTTACAAGGAAACAAATGTATACAACACCTTTACGAATACGAATTCATTGACCGTTTTGATACTGTTATAAATTTGTATAATCAAAAAAACTTATCGTAAAAATAAGCATATCCTTGATCTTTTTCGAAACAAGTCTGCCATCGCGTTCACACCTCTTACCCATCCAGCTGGATCAATTAACAAACCGGGAAAAAAAACCTTTTTTTCAATGTTCCTCTTCAATTGTATCATAAACGAAATTTTATCTATCACATTACGTATTTATAATCTTTTGTAAATATTTCGTAATCACATTGCATACTTAGGGCATTAATTATTGATTTACTGAATACATAAAATGGTTTTAAGTTAGTTACAAAACATGTTATTTACAAGCTGAAAATCTGCTTAGGAATGTATTAATTATAGAGCAACTATGATATATCTTACAGGAAATAATATGCTATTTTATATATATATAATATTTCTTTGCTATCACCATAAAATTATTATGAAATGATTCAATATCAGTTTTAGACGTGTTATTACGATTAGTCACGTGTGACATACCTAATTATTTCAAAATATTTTTTGTATTCTCTTATATTACACATAGTATCAGTTATGTAGGATTTCGTCATAATTTTAACCCCAAATAAATTTAAAGTGAAAATTTTCTATTCCATGAATATCATAATTTATAATTTTTACAGTTACCTATTAATATTATAATATTCCCCAAAAGATTTTTATATACAGTTGGTAAATATCTTTTACGCAATGTATGACTACTAAGGAAAGGAAAACCTGGTATGTATTTTGCAAAAACCTCCAACCTCAGTATTGTCAATTATAATCCAAGACAGACTACATGCACAGAACATGGCAAACAAGTCATAGAAAAACCTCTTTTGTAAGTGTACCGGTAATATTCTGTAGATGGATGGCCGAATTTGTATTTATATTTTTTTATAACTGCCGGCTCTGAAAAATAGCAAATATTTCTGGCACCTGTTAAATTTTTTAATGTATTTCTAGATACATATAAATCCAGACTTCTTGTAATCGTGTTACGGAGGGAGGCGCTCCCACCAAGAAAATCTCCTGTTCTAACTCTACGGTGTATAACGGACACGGCGGAATATTCGATAATTGTCTGTTGTCAATCAAAGCTCATTCATATGTACAGGTCATCACTCGAAAATGTCCTTTTTTTGAAATAACTCGGTTATTAATTATCAAAAAGATATATAGACCATCATTAACTATTTTTTTCGCATAATCTAAATTTTACGATATTTTACTTTGGTTTTTAATGGAACACTGTATATTTTAAAACATTTCTATTTTCTCATTTTTTTGATTTTAAAAATACCATGTGTCACGTTATCTTAAAATTTTTTGAGATATTTGGATATTAATATTAAAATATCGTTAAAGATGTAGTTGCCTTTGAAAAGAAGGAGAATTAACAATGACAGATAGTGATTTTTGACGAACATTACTTTGACAAGTAAACTGTAACTTTATTTCAGAAATGCAGTTGTTTTGTTTTCAAAGGTAACTACATTTAACAAACGATATTTTAATACAAAAAAACCAAATATCTCAAAAACTTTTTGAGATAATATGAGAAGTATGGTATTTTAGTATTCAGAAATATGAGGAAAATCGAATTATTCTGAAATGTAGACGGTGACTTCATATTTCTTAAACGCGATGCGTAATTGTTTTTTTGGATCTAAATTTGGATTCTGCGAATAAAATTAGTGTTTACACCTTTTTGATAACTTTAAAAATAACCCATTTAAAGTTATCAAAAGGTGTAATATTCCAAAAAAAAGATATTTTCGCGAGATGACCCTGTACATAAAACTTTTTTTTTATTAAAAATAACATTACATTCTAGTACTGAACACACTTTCATTGCAGTATTTATTATAGAAATTATATTGTTAACTTCTGCATTATATCCTTTGAAATATAGTCAGATATGACCATAAAATCAAAGGAGTATTCCGATGAGTAGTTCTGGTATTACTACCAGTCTGCCGACATTTTACAATGCGCGGCGTAATGCTTTTATTCTGATTTAATGTGAACATTTAAAGTAATAGCACTTTCAATTCATATTTATAGTAATAATTATAAAAACATACGACATCGCCGTCTTGTCTTATTTTATCTATATAGTAATCTAGTAGTTACTATGATCTTTAAATTAAGAGCGTTATTTTCATAATATATGAATATATGATACAAAAAGAAATAGTAGGTATAAAATTTAGTAATAATAATGCGATAATTTATCAAATAACAAAAATAATGACATACTTGATGTGATAATTTTTACAATAATTGGTCACATAACTGATATATATTCTTTTCAGTTTAGCCTAGTACATTCTAATCAAAATTGATAAAATAATTTGACCGAATAAGGTCGAAAAGCAATAAATAAAAGTCACTTTGATCATCTTGAACTGGATTATTTAGATATAGAAGAGCGCAGGTATCTCCGAGATTGAATAACAGGAAAACATTTTTTGCAAAAATTGGAACAGTGAATTCGTAGTTTTGCAGGAAAAAACAAACACAACTTATTATTCCAATAAATGTTCGAGACAAATATAGTCCCCATCTTGGCTAAGGTTATTGAAGTTATATTAAAAACTTCTTAGATAAATATGCAATTCTAAATTGTGGTCAGTTTGGCTCACAGGAAGTATTCTACAACTCTTGCTGTCCACAGAATAGTTATTGATATAGTTGACGGCCTTGGGGAAGGTAAGCCTGCCTTAGGAGATCTGTTCAAAGCTTTTCGCTATGTATCTCGCTCTATTCTAATGGAGAAGTTACATCACTACGGAGTCAGAGGCTTGCTCCCTATTTCAATCTTACTGACAAAATAGAAGTCAGTATGTGAGACTTAACAGTAGTTGTTTAAAGACTACTTATGTTACACATGGAGTGTCTCAAGACTCCGTTTTGGGCCCACCCCTGTCCATTATATATTATGTTAATAATGACATATTCCAATTTATAATGTCCAATGTCCAATATATGTGTCGCCTATGCAAACAATACATCTCTTTTAATCTCAGATTCCAGTATAGAAAACTTACATCAAGCTCTCAGATCAAACTAATATTTAGCTATAAATTGGTTTAACTCAAATATTTTGAGTATGATTGACGATATAACTCAAAAACATTTTTTTTTCCACCAATAAGGACTTGAAAATGGGTAATAATCCTAGATGAGAGGCTTAATTGATCCTTTCATATGGATCACCTAGGCCATAAATTCTCAAATACCATTTTCTTGTTAGTAATATAAAAAAAAATACTTAGAAACAGAGCTTTAAAAACTTGTTAAATCTCGCGTTTCATTCTCATTTAAGCTATGCTATATGCACATAGATAGGGGACACAAACCGAAAAAGCGAATTTAAAAATAGTGACCAGTAAATTCTTTGGAAAATATCGTCGTCTTTTTTTCCATTGCAATTTTTCAACAAAATCTAGTAATCTCGTTATTTAGAAATAGGAAAAAAAAATAATTTCGATTTTTTTAGAATATCTCGTTAGCCATGACATAATTTTTGAGTCTTAAAAAACAAAAGATGCATAATGAAATTGTCTAACTTTTTTTCCTTTACCAAATTTTTATATGGCACCTGTTTACGTAGATAAACCAAATGTCTCGAGTTATGTAGACATTCTGTATATTCCATACAGAAATTTTTGATTTGGTGCCACTTACTTCTAATTGCATGACGGCGTGCCCCTAGATATTAATCATCAACAAAATTATTATATTTATAATCTGTGTTTGTTTATTATTACGTCAAACTTCATTTGCTCGTGTCTCTAGAGTGGCACCCAAATAATATTTAATAAAAATCTCCACCTACATTCTCTTATCGATAGAGCAAATCAGAGAAGTTTAACTGACATTCAGTAGGATGGATATATTTGTTTTGTGTTACAAGTAATAAAATCTGTAGTGGGTGTCAAGATTTTATCTAGTTACGCAAAAGCGTTGTCTTAAACAACAATAAAACAATACCAAGCACATCATCATGAGGATTACCGAACAATGGTAGTAGTAGACCTTTTTGGGATCTGGTAGCTGAGATCACCCCCACAGACAGTTGCTAACACTGTGTAGGCATGGCCATATCCGCCCTATTTAGAATTTTGTAGGCCATAATAATTAAATAAGATAGAATAGATTATAATTTCAATTCATGATCTACTTAAGAAAACGAAGGACATGATGAAGAGTCTATGATATTAAATATTAAATTTGATGGTAAAAAATATTTGTGTATAAATATCATCCATCACAATATTTGAACCTCAAAAATAAATAAAATGCATAGGCCATTTTGATTCTGCGACAGGAATAACTTTATGAGAAATGAATTCTTATGAAACCATTGCATGAATAATAATTGTTATATGCCAAAATTATTTTTTAAATAAATATACTAAAGTAGGTATTATGTAATCTGTCGTCGTCAAACCATATTGCGAAAATTCCGAGTGTCAAAAATCAGTCAAGTGGCTGGCAGGCCAAATGTAGAAGGCAGTCATTCTGGGTTCTCTACATCTGCTTAGGGATCTACAACTACTAACCCTGCGAGACGTGGGTAGTGGCTGTAGATAATTTGCTGGCGCTCTACCCGTCAGGTTCGGAGACCACGGGAGGATTGTCCAGCATCAGGCAACTGAAGAAAAACAGAAATAAGTGGCTGGCAAGCCAAATGAAGAAGGTGGCCATTCTAGGTTATCTCCGTCTGCTTAAGTCACACGATTCTGGTATCTACAGTCATTAATCTGGCGGGATGCGGAAATTGTCTGTAGTTAATGCGCCGGCGCTACTCCCGTGAGATGTTTGAGGCCACGGGAGGACTGTCCGGCATCGGATAATCAGAAATAATAATAATAATAATAGAGTTTATTTTAGCAAAATTTTACTATAATATGCAATATACAAAATTTATTCAATTAATTTTTTTTATACATTTAATTTTGCGGATCTCTTTTAAACTTGGTAAAGAATTTTATTTATTTATAACATTTTTTCAACAGTTTTGCACCAATTAATTTTTTATTTTTATAAATTCATTTTTAATTTGTTCAAAAAACCCTTTATGCAGCTAAATATAATTAATGTAGTCGTGACTAGAGTAATATAACTTAATGGGGTTTTATGTGCTTGTTTAGAATAGAAAAATACATTTTCTTTAACTGGATGTTGTATAGTAAAACCACCCGTGTAGGTTTTAATAATTTGTGACATAAATTTGAGATAAAATATGTTTTTTCAAATTCAGTTGTGGCTTTTTATAAAAACAACTAACAACTGTTTTATAGGATAGTCATTATTTTATTTATATTGTAAATCAAATTGAACTACTTATGTTAATAATTAAACTATACTGAAAGTTAATTATATCGGTTCCCCCAACTCTGAAGAAGGTGGAAGTGACATTGCAACACCCCCCGTCCAATTGTTGGCATAACACAATAAGCTGGGGGTTGTACTTATGAACCAGTAGCTCAGTGAGCAGGTCGTGAATAAGGGCTTAGATTGATTTGAGTTATCACCAAAATCTAGGCTGGGCGCCAGGACTTTTGCAAGTACCAAATAATTAAAATTTTATTTTAAAAGGTAAAGATAACGTTAAAACTTGAATTCGGTTGGGAAGGAAGTTGAATAAAAAGATATTATTTAATAAAAAAATATAATAAAGACTGGTATATGAGATGTACAATATATACAAGATATTAAAATTTACTTGTGGTTGAAGACCAAAAACTAACAAAAAAAAATGATATTGAAAGAGGAAAAAAAATGAAAAATGAAATGCCTGATCTCTCACAACACAAATTTCTTCTGACCAAATATAAATGTTTACTGGGGAGGAAGATCTTACGTATTTCCAATGGGTTAGTCCAGCGAAGAATCCACCAACGGCTATGCTCTTAATGGGTTCGGTGTCAATTTGACTCACCACTGTCAGTACTGCAGTTACCCTTGAGAAAAAATGCCAGTTGTATAAAATATAATTTTCCTGCTCCACCCACTATATAATGATCAGTTCGATCCACCAGTTATCCTCTACTCTTGGTCCAGGTATTAACATAAAAAGGGGAGAGTTTTATGAGATCAGTATTACAGGCAAAGCAAAGTTAAAAACTGTGACGTTTGAATTGTCCAGCTACGTAGACAAAATGAGTTAACACAAATTTACAAAGTAAATTGCAAACTAAACAAATTAGGATCGGTATCCTATAATATGTTAGGAAGTTGAAGACTTCAACTAACTTAAGTATTAATAAAAGTTACGTTAAATAGAAAAAAAATACTAGTCCAACAAATAAACTAGGTGTAGCCACGATAATGAACAAGTGACATAGGTATTCACTAAATGTTAAGATATTTTTTTACTAAAAGAAGTTAATCTTCGAAAAAAATAGAATTTAGAATGTCTGTATACAGACAGACAACTAGAAAGATAACGTAAATAAATATTTGCCAAATATAAAACGATAGTTTTCAACTTAGAGGTAACGTTAAATTAAATCATTTATTAATTCCTCGGAGAGAGGTTCTAATGAATTGCAGATAAAGTTAAATAAAGATATATACTTGACTATATGTTTACTTTAGATAATTAAAAGTTAATCAAGTGCCAGATAACTAGGCAGGTATCTTTGCCAGAGAACTAGGCAAGGTTCCACTAGAGTAGCGTTCCTAAATAAATACTAAGAAAACGTTCAAGTAAGCATTCGATATTTTAAATTTAGAAAAAACCTTACGTTACTGAGGTCTGGTTGATAAATATATGCACTGGTATAAAATAATCCACCACAAAACAAATGCACCAAATTAGATAATTTTCACAATTTTCACAGGTTATAAACAAATAGGTTTGGTCCAACCAGGTGTACCAATCTCCAAATGCCACCAGTCACCACTGTTCAGAGAGCGCTACCAACGTAACTAAGTGACCTAAAACATCAACAGACAAAGACAGAACACAACTAACTACGATACAAAATGGCGACATCCGTTGCCAAGTAAATCTAAAATTTACAATAACCGAAAGTTAGTTTAAATTAGCCCACGAAATTATTACAATATCAAAGTGATATTAGATAAACTGCCAGCAAGGCACGATAAATTGATACTAATCAATATTAATGATGGCTGTTCCGAAGAACAACCAAGGTGAACTGATCACCGAAAAGCAAATTCGCCCAAGGCGTAAATTAAGATAATTACGGTACAATATTATTATGAAAATTACCTCAAAGGTACTTTAAATCAATATAGCAACTTTTTAAATAATGATTAGCATAAAATCACAAGATAATACCAGAAAACATATAAATTTTACCAGACCGCAGAATTAGAGATGATTTCCATATGAACGCTGCACTAGTAAGAAGAAAGTAGCATCGTAGTATTCTGCTACGTAACTCGATTATAGTTTGGAAAGAGACAAACATTTGGGAGTACAGTATGAGGAATAAAGATGAATAGATATTTAGGCATTTTTTTATAAGCACAAAAATTTACCAAACCAATTGGTCCAGTAGAAATCAGTGGCGTCATCTGTACTAGACTGGTAGAAACTTAATTCATCGTGGAATACAACAAGCTGGAATGAAATGGCTTGCAATTTCGTTACAACACATCAAAGCGATTTACTGTAACAGAAATTCATTGTTCAATTTTAACCCCCAATTTGCTTGTACGCAGTAAACAAAATGTATGATTTATTTTTTTAAAGAGATTTTTGAAAAAAAGTATTCGAAAATTTAAAATGAAATATAGTTTTAATATAAACCATACGTTTGATTGACGGTATATTATTATTTTTTAAGATTCATTTAGTTTGAATTATTACATATTATTATGTAAATAGAAAGTAATTATCCTTCTATGGCAGGATTAATTTTGTTTATACTATGCCTATTTTGGTATCGATATTAAATATTTAAATAAATATTGTGAAATTGATAAAAAGTAGAACACAAAATTTGATAGAGTATTTTTATCCTTAAAAAAAATTAAATAATAAATAACACATGTCTTTGCACAAACCATTTCCATATACAATATATTAAATGGAAATACTTATTTATTATACTCGTAGCATTTAATGTGACATTTGTCTTTGATTTACTTCTCTATTGATACTTACTGGACATTTGACTTTGACCTATTTAATTCATCACGATCCAGTAATAAAGTTTATTATTTGATTATCAAATTTTATATCTTAACTTACATAGTTTATAATTTTCTACCGTGTGTGTATGTATGTTAGAAAATTATTTGTATTTTCAATTACTCATCGTCATGTAGGGCTGTCAAAAATGTTCCGTGGGACAGTGGCGTACGCGAAATTAACTAATATGAGAAACAATAAACAATTTATAACAATGTATGTAAAACTTACCCTCTTAACTAGCTTGATGAACTAGCTTGCTTATCACAAACTAGAGAAGCTGTGTAGCAATTTTGCAGCATCAGGTATGTTTTTATGGTTGTCTCCATGAGTGATGTTCGCTTTGGTGAAAATATATTATATTATATTTTGAAAACGACCATTCGACATCTACTGATGTAATACACGCATACGTAAAATAGTCTTTGAACCCACTTAACAGATCTGGGGCTGCACAATCACATATTTGTCTTAATTTGGTAAAACCGGTGTCTTTATTTAACACACTTGCGAACTTTTCTTTAACGCGCTCATTTGTTGCGTCAGCTATAGCGTGTAGCAGTAGGTTTACTTCGTCCACTATTTGCAGTGAATCCGCTAACGACAAGGCACTGTTTTCTAATTTTTTTTTGCTTTCATGTAATTTTTCATAGTTCTTCGCAATATTTTTTAAAGATGTTTCAACGGAAATATCTTCGAATTTTTTCTGGCTTTGCTTAATAGCTGCAGCCTCATCTGGATTGAATTGTAGTATCACAGCTTTTATTGGTTGGAAATATTTAACATAATAAAAAGCTGCCTGCAACCATGTTCCGCAACGTGTAAGAATCGGCAGTGGTGGTTTAGGAATACCGGGACACTTACTATAACATGCACGGAGACGTTTAGGAGATTTAAGAAACACTTTTTCTGTACTTGCTATTAATGCATCCACCTCTGGAAAACCTTTTCGAATAGTTTCTGCCACAAGATGTAAAGCATGCACTTTACACGTAACATGTATAAACGTACAACTTTGTTCTTGCAAAGAACGGCCTATCGAACGCATTGTCACGGCGCCATCAGTCACAAACATCAACACTTGACTTTTTGACTTCAAATTTTTCTAACGGCTCCAGCACCACCCTGGTAATTGTTTCGCTAGTACACTGACTTAGTCTTTTGCTAGCTAGTAACAGTGGAACTGCCACCTTAAGAGGGTCCAGTACTCGTACTATAACATTTAAAATAGATTTTTTTTTACAATCTGTTGTCTCGTCAACAGATAACCACAGCCGTGTATTTTTTAATTCACATTTCATCTTATTTACCATGTCTACGTGTACAGTTGGTAGATAGTTACATGACGTTGTGCGACTTGGTAACTTCACCTGGCATTGTATTTATTCCAGAACTCTCGAAATGGTTGTTTATCGAGTATGTGCAGCGGAACATCACAGGCAATCAGTATTAATAGTAAATCAAACATAAACTGTGTTGTCGAAGGCACGCCATTTTTTTTATTTTTATGGTGTACACTATTTACGTGAAGTCCACAATCACGCTTATCCCAGCACATGAAATATTTCTCGCACACTTTACAAATTATTTAACACCATCATAGAATAAATCCGGGAATTCACCTATGAATTTATTCACTTTTTCAGCAAATTCTACCCCTGTGTTCATCTGCCATGATTTATTATTAAATTCATATCAACAATACAGTGCAACAAATAAAATAAAGACACAAAAACAATATGCAATACGCCCAAGTGACTTAACGTGTACACAACTCGAAAGCTAATAATAGACTGGACTGGAGAAAGAGTTTGGCGGTCATGGTGATTGCTGGCGACAGTAAGTACATCTGTACTCTACGATCATGATACACAGAAACGATTTGCAGCTTTAGACTCATAAGACAGCATACACCATTCATAGTGTGAAAAAAAAATATATAAAAAGTATAGAGGGCAAGAATTTTTTTTTGTTTTTCGAAAACTGCCTAAAAATGTTGACACGAGTGTTCTGTTTCTGTTGGTGAAGTGTGCCATTTTGGTAAACAGGACGTGAAATATATTTACGTTCTAGAACGTAATAGTATATTACATAACGAGCATGGAAAGTGGCATTTAACATACGAGTGTGATGTTTCACTCACGATCACCAGCCGACTGCGTATATTACACGACTACGTTAGGGCCCTTTTCAGTGAATTGTGTACAATATTTTGTCCACAATACAGGACTAAAAATTGTTTTGCTGGTGGAGTACCATTTATGGAATCGTCACTGCTACTGTAATTTATATCCACTTTTTATATATTTCTTTGATTTTATTTATACTTTTACAGACTTCAAATCAATAATCAAGTAACAATTAGGAGTTTCACAGGGGATAGACATATTTGAAACAAATATAACATGGGAACCAATCAGACGTAATTTGCTAGGTGCCTCTGAGTTTCGTTTGGTACATCCTACTTTGGCATATGTTCTCTCATTGTCCATATACCTATCAAATAAAAAAAATGATGAAAAACAAAATAAAATCCATCCATACAATAAAATTAAAATAGTAAATTTATACTAGCTTTTAACCTTGAAAAAGTCCGAAAGCTCGGACGAAACGTAGGATAAATTGTTCATGTACCTGGCTGGAAGTCCTCTAGAAATGAAAAATAGGAAATAAAGTTTTTTCTGTTTTTTATTGAAGAAATAATTTCTACTTTAACAGCCAACAACTTGTGTAGAATATCATCTAGGAACTAGTAATGTTAAATGTTCCCCTTGTAGACCCTAAAAATATTCTTTTGCCACCTCTTCATATTAAACTTGGGTTAATGAAAAAGTTTGTGAAGACTACGAATGAAGAGGGTGAAAGATTTAAAAAATTAAGAGAACTTTTTCTCCATTTAACTGACGACTTAAAGAAGGCATTTTTATTGATCCTCAAATTAGAAAATTGCTTGACGATGAAGATTTTAAAGGAACACTCAACAGACAGGAACTCAGAGCTTGGAACTCTATTGTATGCGTAGTCAGGAGATTTTTAGGAAACAAGAAGGATGAGAACTGAAAGCAACACTTGGTTGCCGTTATGTCTTTAAAAATTCATTTCCTACATTCTCATTGAAATCTTTTTCCTGAAAATGTGGGTACCGTAAGCAACGAGCAAGGAAAAAGATTTCATCAAAGTATCAGGAAAATGGAAATCCAGCCATGATGGGTGATTGCTCTTGGTTCTTAAAGCGAGATGATTTAATACCCCATACAAGAAAAAAATTAACTGAGCATATGTTGTTCAAAAATTATTCTCTATCTTTTTAGATATATCTATGTAAGCCTAATATATGTCATATACATCATTGATACATAGCAATAAATATATTAGTAAAATTAACAATAATGTTATTCCTGACCATAAAGTTTGATTAATGTAACAATTGCTTGCAATTTCTGTAATCAAAGGCTTTATGCCAGTGGGATATGTTATTCAGGTACATGTTACAAAAAAATGTATTTATTTTGTTCGCCAGGGTAATCATGGTACAATTATTATTGCAATAAGTAATATTTATTCCGGACTCGGAAGTAATTAGATTAGGATGTTCAATCATGGTTGAAGGTTCTTCAAGGAGACAGATACATTTACGATTTTATTTGAAGTTTTAATTTTACTTTGAATAGAATCTTCGATACATGCTCCATTCCTGTAGAAGACACCACTCCCCATGTCGCTTGAAACTGGTAATATCAGCACCAGAATCGGCCAACAGCGTTTAAATCAGTGACCTATGTGTGTTTCTGGTTGCAACAATTTCAAATACATCGCCATTTCTTTTGGTGTATATCCTATTTAGAGATAAACAGTGACTAGCTTTGTTCTGCCATACAACAACGTTCCAGTCAACTGTTCTACCGTTTCAATATTTTAAAAATGCCATTATATATCCATGTCCTAGCCAGGATTGGAACTTGGGATTCCTTGGTCTCAAGCTTAACGTGTAAATAATGAGCCGACCTAAATTCAGAGAGCTAATTGTCAAAATTTACCACCTACGAGGTCACCGTTGAAACAACATATTCACAGAGCCAAACTTCATAACTATGATCGGGAAGCAAGCACATCTTCATTATCCCATTTTACAGAAAATGATTGGACTCTTTATGCTGTTAGACAGAATGTTATTTTTAATGAAAATGCTCCTGATCTATAAATAATGACCAAAGCTGTTAGAATACGGTTGGAAGAAAAAGTGTACAAAAAAACAGGTATGTATTTGTTCTAATAATGAAATCATCAGTGTTGAGCTTGATGAAGAACCGTTGGAACATATTTTCTTTGAACCTGATATCCACAATTTCATTGCATGATTGCTCAAGTACGGTTACTTAGACCTATATTGTAGTCATTCATTATATTATGTTACATTATATTATATATTACATATAATATATTTCAGATCCTGCTAACACTGTTTATAAATTAACCAGATCTGCAAACTTAAAACTGGGAAATAATTTTGTTTGCAAAAAATTTCAGCTTAAACTGCTGAAATAACTTTACTCTGTGGAGAACTCTAAAAGAAATAACAAAAAAAATGGCAATTGAACCTTATAGGCTACCATTTTCGAAATGTTGGGGGATTCGCATTCGCGACAAGTAAAATGTTCATACCCAATGACCTTTGAGAGAAATAAAAATTACTGTCTGCTTTTACCAAATAATCCAAACGAAATGGGCAATCAGATTCACTAATATTGTTGTTATATGTATTAAATGTATTACTGGCACTATAATGAACATCACTGTATTGCTATTTTTTGCGTAAACTTCGCAAAACCAGTTAAACATCTTTTAAGTAAAACAACAATAAAATGTCCTACCAAAAATGACTGATTATTTTTATCAACAATAACAACTGATGGTTTAAACATTATTATAACAGTATTCATTTTAGGAACGAATTTATTAATTTTGTAGACAACTTATTTTGTTTGTACCATTAACATAATAAGTCATTTTAATGGTAAATATATGGATGGATACATAAGTGCTATCACAACATAATTCATAATGCACAAAGTATAATAAATCGTTGTTTAGTTTTGTAATACATTTAAAACATTGATAAATTAGCTCTAGTCAGTAATATATAAAGAATCATTTTTAACTACTCTTAATATGTAAAGTGTATCGCGCCTTTATCTTTACAAGAGTGTGAACATCGCCTTTATCTCGTGATTCTAAAGATATTTGCTAGGTAATCTTAATGGTCTTGTCTCGATAAGATTCAAAAGATACTAAAGCTTAATGGTCTTAGGATAAATAAAATCGCATTCTTTTGTTAATCAATTAGTTCCTGTCAAGATATTTTAGGCCTTTCATTTATTTTTTATTATACCTTTAGACACAAAATTTAGTTACATATATACATTCTTACGGTACTTTAATTATGATTTGAAATAAAGTACTATTGCTTTGTCTTTACTAGTTACCTATGAATCGCCTGCAACAATTCGAGCTTGGCATCAAATAACAAGCAACAGTTTCATACTCTTCTAAATAACTAGTTTCCAGATTTTTTCTCTGATAAAAATGAATTATTAAATGTAGAAAATGCACATATACAACTAATCGATTGAAGATTAAGTTACTTTGTGAAAATCCAATTTGATTTAAAAAATTATAAACACTTTTTATTACTTGTATAATTTTCAATATATTTGTTAATTTTACAACTACTTTTATCCTATTTGAATATTTTCAAGTAGACTGAATTATACACAGATTTTACTTTCATTTAATAATAATAATAATAATAAAGTCAATTTATTTCAGAAAACATTTAAACATTTAAATATAAATTGAACTGAATAGAAGGATGGGTCACTTTATGGTTGACCATATAATTCAAATTTGTACAGATCTTATGTGTTTAAATGTAGGGGTTTCTCAAGATAGTAAATTATATTATAGTGTGATTTTTATTAACAGCATTAGGTTATCTGAAAAAGTTTAATAACGGAGAATTATTTAAATCCAGTTGATCGTTTAATATGTTGTAATTTTTATTCCGATTTAATTTATTTATTTCTAACGCTTCTAATAGATTAAGTTTTTTACCTTTCCCACAAATATGTAATATTTTAGGTTGATCGTCGTCAGTTATTGTATGACCAGAATCTGTTTGGTGTTTATAAAAGTTGGAATGTTGTTTTTGTGTGTGAATAGGTTCTCTATATCTTACCCCGAACGATCTACCTGTTTGACCTACATATGAGGCGTTACATTCTGGGCACCGATATACACCACATTTTTTAGAGATATCAGTTTTTTGTTTTGCATTGAAAAGATATCTGTCTATATTTTTGTTAGAACTAGATGATGTTTTAATATTAAATTTGGAAAAAGTGTTGCTAATTGAATAAGAGACCTGAATATGGTAATGAAATGTTTGTTTGAACTTTTTTATCGTTAATAGTGGGGTAAAGTTCTTTTAAGAGGGACTTATTTTGTTCTTTGTAGATTAGATTGTTGATTATATTTTGAGGGTACCCGTTATTATGTGCTATAAGTCTTATTGTGTCTAGTTCTTCTTTTAAATCTGTCTCGGATAAAGGTAATCTGAAGGCTCGGTGTGTCATAGATTGATATGCGGCTAATTTGTGGGAGAGAGGGTTATAGGAATTAAAGGGGATAGTGGCGTCTGTAAAGGTTGGTTTGAGGTAAATATTATAGGAAAATGATGTTTTATGTCTTTTTGTAGTTAAGTCTAGAAGATTTATTGATTTATTTTTGTTTTCTGTTTCAATGTGGAGGATATATTATTATGTATGTTATTGATAAAATCTAGGAGTATTTTTAATTGTCTGTCTGTCCCTTTAAAACCTATTCGGGTGTTTGTTACACCACAAGGGTCCCAAAACCCCCCGAAAATTTTTTTTTTGGGGGAGGAAAGGCAAAACCCCCCCGGAAACCCCGCGGGGGCCCCCCCCCCCCCCCCCCCGCGGGGGGGGGGGGGGGGCCGAGACGCCCGCCCCCCACGCCGCGCGCGGGCGCCCCCCGCGGGGGGGGGGGGGGGGGGGGGGGGGGGGCCCGCCCCCCCCCCCCCGCGCCGCGCCCCCCCCCCCCCCCCCCCCCGCCCCCCCCCCCCGCCGCCGGCCCCCCCCCCCCCCCCCCCCCCCCCGGGCCCCCCCCCCCCCCCCCCCCCCCCCCCCCCCCCCCCGGCCCCGGGGGGGGGGGGGCCGCCCCGCGCGGCCCGCGCGCCCCCCCCCCCCCCGGCCCCCCCGCCGCGCGCCCGCGGGGCCTGCGGGCCGGGGGCCCTCGCGCGGGGGGGGGGGGGGGGGCCCCCCCCCACCCCCCCCCCCCCCCCCCCCCCCCGCCTTTTTTTTTTGGGGGGGGCGCCCCCCCCCCCCCGGGGGGGGGGAACCCCCCCCGCGCCGCTTGGTGTTCCCCCTTTAAAAAGGGGGGGGGTTTTGCGGGGCCCCCCCTTTTTCCCCCCTTTGGCTTGTGGGGTTGTGTGCGGGGGGGGGGGGGACCCCCCCCCCCCCCCCCCCCCCCCGGGCCCTGTGGGTTTTTGGGGGGGGTGGAAAAAACCGCGCCCCCCCCCTCGCCCCCCGCCCCCCCCCCCCCCCCCCCCCCCGCGGGGGGCCCCCCCCCCCCCCCCCCCCCCCCCCCGCCCCCCCCCCCCCCCCCCCCCCCGCCCCCCCCCCGGGCCCGGGCCCTGTGTTTTGGTTGGTGGGGGGTGGGGGTTCCCCTGCCCCCGGTGTTTGTGGTTGCTGGGGGGGGGGGGGGGGGGGGGGGGGGGGGGGGGGCGGGGGGGGGTGCGCTGCGTCTTGCCGCGTGGGTGGGGGTGCCCCGGGCCCCCCCGGGCGGGCCCCCCCCGGCCGGGGGGCGCCCGCCCCGCGGGGGCCCCCCCGGGGCCGGTCCCCTCCGGCCCCCCCCCCCCCCCCCCCCCCCCCCCCCCCCCCCCCCGCCCCCCCCCCGCCCCCCCCCCCCCCCCCCCCCCCCCCCCCCCCCCCCCCCCCCCCCCCCCCCCCGCCCCCCCCCCCCCCCCCCCCCCCCCCCCCCCCCCCGCCCCCCCCCCCCCCCCCCCGGGCCGCCCCCCCCCCCCCTCCCCCCGCCCCCTCCGGCCTCGCCCGCCCCCGGCGGGCCCCCCCCCCCCCCGGCCCCGCCGCCCCCCCCCCCCCCCCGGGGGCCCCCCCCCCCCCCCCCGCCGCCCCTTGCTCCCCCCCCCCCCCCCCCCCCCCCCCCCCCCCCCCCCCCCCCCCCCCCCCCCCCCCCCCCCCCCCCCCCCCCCCCCCCCCCCCCCCCCCCCCCCCCCCCCCCCCCCCGGCCCCCCCCCCCGGGGGGCCCCCTCGCCCTCGCGCCCCCCCCCCCCCCCCCCCCCCCGCCCCCCGGCCCCCCCCCCCCCCCCCCCCCCCCCCCCCCCCCCCGCCCCCCGCGCCCCCCCCCCCCCGCCCGCCGGCCCCCCCCCCCCCCCGCGCCCCCCCCCCCCCCCCCCCCCCCGCCCCCCCCCCCCCCCCCCCCCCCCCCCCCCCGGCGCGCCCCCCCCCCCCCCCCCCCCCCCCCCCCCCCCCCCCCCCCCCCCCCCCCCCCCGGGGCCGGGGGGCGCGGGGTTTTTTGTGTTTTGTGGTGGGTTGCTTTCGGGGGCCCCCTGGGGGCGGGGGTGTGTGGGGGCGTGCCCGCGCGCCCCCCCGCCGCCCCCCCGCCCCCCTGCCGCCCGGTGGTGTGGGTGGGTTTGTGGTTTTGGTGGGGGTGGGGTCCCCCTCCGCCGGCGGGGCCGCCGCGCCCCCCCGGCCCTCCCCGCCCCCCCCCCCGCCCCCCCCCCCCCCCCCCCCCCCCCCCCCCCCCCTCCTTTTTTTTTTTTTGTTTTTTTTTGGGTGTGTTGTTTGTCCCCCCCCCCCCCCCCCCCCCCCCCCCCCCCCCCCCCCCTTTCCCTGTTTTTGTTTTTTTTTTTGGGTTTTTTTTTTTTTTTTTTTTTTTGGTTTTTTGTGGGGGGGGCGTGGGTGGGTGTTTTGGTTCTGGTTGGCTCTTTTTTTCCTGGCTCTGGGGGGGTTTCCTTTTTTTTTTCCCCCCCCCCCCCCCCCCCCCCCCCCCCCCCGGCCCCCCGGGGGAGAGGGCATCAATCAGACTTTTGAAGTTGATTTTCGCTAAAATGGCAAATCCTATTGAAATATGAAAAGTATATTATTTTCCTATAAAAATGATTGAGGAATCGTATTTTAAAATCAAATTTTCAATAGAGCCAACTAATTCAAAAATATTTATTAATACACCCAACCCAGTTCCAAGTACGCCGCCCCTGATCACTTCTTGAAAAGTTAATGTAGGACATCGTTAAGAATCTAAACAAAAAGTTTGATATACGTATCCGTAATAACAATATTATTTCCTCCATCTTTGAAAGGGTGTAACTTCTTTAATATGTATTATTGACCAAATATTTATAAGAGTTTTCGTTTTATATTGAGCCCATCTACTTGCTGTAAGAGTTTGGCTACTTAATTTTGGAACATCCTGTATATGGAGATCAGATTCTAAAAATCTATATTTTGGACTCATAATCGAGGCATTCGAATGGTTGGCGAGTTATCTCTTATGAGTTCACTAACCTGTTTGGAACATTGTCGAATTGTTGGTGATCCCAGTCTTTCTTATCGCAATTTTCATATAGATTGCTCAACAAAAGTTGCGTTGATATACCATCACGAGAGACCTATCCATGGTACCAAGTGGCATAAAAATTCACCCCTTCCTGAATACCCTTTCTACAACAAACAGCAAAGTTATGGAATTTACATTTCTCATGTTCTCATTAGGTATTTAAGTTCAGAGTTAATAGTTACGTCCTCAAATTATTTTATCCTGACGGCACCCCTTGTGGCTTAAGAATCTTGGCCTTCCAGAGATGCAATAAAAAAAATTAGTTTTATTAAGGATTAAGTACTGCTTATTTAATGGAATGCTATAATTTTGGACAAAAAATTACAGAAGAATTATTAATTTTGCATTCTCAAGGTTCGAATCCAAACTGAGTGTGACTGGTTAATAAATGTCCGAGATAGAATTAGGAAAATTACATTTAACAAAATTATGAAAGAATATAGTTACCGTTAAAAATTTTTTTTATAAAAAAAGACTCTGCGACTTTGATGTCCACATAGTAAAACTATAGAATCATATAAATATTTTACTGCTATTTAAATTTATTTTGTAGTGTAACGTAAAAAAAGTTCTCTAAACGTGATGGACATTTTTCAAGACACACAAAGAACGTAGTTAAAATTACTTTGAAATGTTACATGCTCAATATCCGTTATTTTCGACTTTTGAATAATCAGCCATCATGAAAACTAATGTGAAATAGAGTAATGAAGGCTTCATATATCACATCAACCTTATTATACTCGACTCTAATGAATGGTTTCTGATCGATAGCAGGCTGCACTTCACACACCATGCCGTAATGGTATCTTTAATCATGCCATGGTAACCTCCGGTCATGTGGTCCCTCTCCTTTTATTTTAGATCGTAATAAATAATAGTAAATCATGTTAACACTGAGTAAACTAAAGAATCCTGATTTATTTAACGATAAACCATAACACAGTGTTAAACTGATGATAATACGATGTATTTAAATTTAAAAGATTTAGGAAAAGTGTCAGAATATGCCTTTGATACCATCAAATGGAGCGGATTAGAATTGCAAGGTAGCTAAAGATGTGATTTGTTTGTAAAATGATTTATTAATTAGGGGACATTTATTTTTACATATATATTATTTATAAAACAAAATTATCATATATACGGATATTTTTTTAAAAATCATATATATTGCCATAATAAGCATTGACAAGAACTTAAAGAATGTACCATGAATAAATTAAATTACCTAATAAAATAAAATTTTGGAAAATTTGTAAAAATATAAATGTTAAAATACCACATATAATGGTCACCTTATTATAATACTCAAGTTAGGGTACAAAAGGTCAGGAAAACTATAGCAAATAACACTTATTTGAGGTAAACTTGGAAATTGCGTTAATAGAATTAAAAAGATTCACTTCCGGTTACCAAAAATGTCATCATTAGATTAAAATTATATTAGGGAAAGAAAAATAAGTACATGTAGTGGAAATTACACAGCAGAAAGACAGGAACATGTGTAGTATAATCGTAGGAAACCTTTAACGTAGGACAATTTCGGTTTCTGTAATGTGAACATTCTAGACTAAGAGCTGGCGGCCACGGAGGTACTACGACATTACCTCTGGCTGGAATTTTGTGAAGTGGTTGGGGGGCCATGAGGAAATGCCATCTGCAAGGATTTTGCTCAGAACCCCTGCAAAGGACACGCCAGACGACTCAAAAATGAAAAAATCCTTGCTCAAAAAATGATCATGCATCCGATTGAAAATTTGCACATTACCTGTTTAAAAGTCACAGATAACGTATGTAAATCGTCAGACGTCTCGGTCGCTGCCAAAGGGGTGGCGGGCCCCCCCAAAGTTGTCTTTTTTTTCAAAATCATTTTTCACACCCCCCTCCCCCCTCCAAAATTTTGCACCAGAGACCATTTTTAAAGCAATTTTAAAAAGCCCGCCGGAAAAACCCCCCGGGGGGACCCCCCCCCGCGCCCCCCCCCCCCCCCCCCCCCCAAGGCTCTTTTCCCCCGGGACTTTTTTTTTTTCCCCCCCCCCCTTTTTCCCCTTCCCCCCCCCCGCCGTTTTCCCCCTTTCACTGAAACAATCCCCCGCCCACACACCCCCCGGGGGCCCCCCCCCCCCCCCCCCCGGCCCCCCCCCCCCCCCCCCCCCCGGCCCCCCCCCCCCCCCCCCTCTTTTTCCCCCTTTTTTTTTTTTTTCACAAAAACCCCCCCCTTTTTTTTTCTCCCCCCCCCCCCTTTCTCCCCCCCAAAACCCCCCCCCCTTTTAAAAAAATGTTCCCCCCCCCCCCCCCTTTTTTTTTTTTTTTGTCCCCCCCCCTTTTTTTTTTTTCCCCCCCCCTTTTTTTTTGTTTGTTTTTTTTTTTTTTTTTTTTTCTCCCCCCCCCCTTTAAAAGCCCCCCCCCCCCCCCCCTTCCCCCCCCCCCCCCCCCTCCCCCCCCCCCCTTTTTTTGTTTTTTGGTTTTTCCCCCCCCCCCTTTCTCCTTTTTTTTTTTTTTTTCCCCTTTTTTTTTTTTTTTTTTTTTTTTTTTTTTTTTTTTTTTTTCTCTTCCCCTCCCAACCCCCCCCCCCCCCCCCCCCCCCCCCCCCTTCCCCCCCTTTCTCTCCCCTCTCCCCCCTTTTTTTTTTTTTTTTTTTTTTTTTTTTCCTTTCTCCCCCTCCCCCCCCCCCCCCCCCTCCCCCCCCCTCTTCCCTTTTCTTTTTTTTTTTTTTTTTTTTTTTTTTTTTTTTTTTTTTTTTTTTTTATTGCAGAGGAATTCCACAGTTGTATTTTCGTCTGACGATTTATATATATGCTTAAAATTGTCTCTACGATAATATGTAAAAACGTCAGACGGAGGTAATGAAAACAGTTTTTCGAAAAAAAAAATACACGTTCCATGTGGATCGGAAATTTGTGAACGTTGTAGGGGGACTTCGCAGCGGTATTTTCGTCTGACGATTTTAAAATGTGCTTAAAATGGTCTCTGTTGCAATGTTAAAACGTCAGACGGAGGTAAGAAAAACATTTTTTTTGAAAAAAAATATGACAATTTTGAGGGCGTCTGACACCCCTTTGGCAGCGACCGAGACGTCTGACGATTTACATACGTTATCTGTGACTTTTAAACAGGTAATTTGCAAATCTTCAGCCGGAGGTATGATCATTTTTTGAGCAAGGATTTTTTCATTTTTGAGTCGTCTGACGTGTCCTTTGCAGGGGTTTTGAGCAAAATCCTTGCAGATGGCACTTCCTCATGGTCCCCCCAACCACTTCACAAAATTCTAGCCGGAGGTAATGTCGTAGTACCTCCGCGGCCGCCAGCTCTCCGTCTATTCATATTACAAGTTAAATACAGCCAGAACTTTAAAACCAAGGGCATAATGTGCTGTGCATTATCTGAAATGTAAACAGTAAAAAATTAAACGATAATAAGTCATAAAGAATGGTTTGTGTATCAAAATCGGTACAATGTTCAAACAAATTAAAATTATGTAAATGAACTCAGTAAAATGAAAACTATAAGTGAAAATAAGAGAAAACCTACTTAATAGAGACCCCCAAGGGTAGACCACTAGGTTTGGACACAAATTAAAGTGTTAGTATTAAAATAAACTTTGTAATGTTTGACATTGTACGATGCTATAGACAAATACCCATTAATAAAATAAGTAATTCCTGGAAATATTGTACTGCATTCATGGACAATAGTATGAGTGAAATACTTTATGCAATGGGATTCCATAAAAGTGTGTACCATATAAGAAGGACAGTCCTGATTCTTAAGGACACACTCGATCTTAAAGCAAAAATCACAAATTATTTATGTAAAAATCACATTGAGAAGTTATTAAAATAAGCAAGTTGTATTTAGTTAAGTATTTTGTATTAGTTATAAGGTGCTTGTTACTAGTTTAACAATAATAATTATAATGTGCTCCGAAACTTCACCGATCACAAAATTTTAACATAATCAAATTAAAGAAAATTTTACCAGGAATCTGAAAATAATAATACAATGCATATTTAATGAGGCATAAGACCTAGAATTCTAAATTTAAAAACAAAAATTTTGAAAATGAAAATCTAGATACCTAGTTGTTTGTGTCAAAATTTTGCGTTTTTTTGTCACCTTTCGAGCATCGAAGAAGCCGCATGTGAATGTTATAGAAAAGACATAACCTTAAATTTCGAAAAGTTTATGAAGTAAATAAAAGGTATTAATCTATGAGTTTACGATGTGCAAAGGACAACGACAGTTGTAATAAGTAATAATAATTGGAAGCAAGCATATAATAAGAAGAAAAGAAATAAATAAAAGTAGTGAAAATAGAATATTCATATTAAGGTAAATGGTTTTTGAACTTACCTTCGACAATTTGTAAGGAAATCCATAAACAATAAATTTCAAAATTAACACATTACAAAATATATTCAAATCAATAAATAAGTTCCAAGTTTTTAAAGAAAACAAGTAGTCCATGGGAAATTTCACAAACTGTTAGTAGAGTCGGTAAGTCAGGAACCGGAAGAACACAGAAATTACTGAACAAGGAGACAGGAAGATTACTATTCAAATACGTATTTAAATACATTATGTTGCAAAATCATAATTAAATAAAGTCTCGAGCACAGCATTTTTATTTAGATAAGTTTAGTTTAAGGTTTTTGGGTCATTGCTGTAAAAAAATTGATTTCATATTTAAATAAAAAACAATTTATAATTTGTTATATCTGCATTAAATCTTTTGATTTGAATTTTTGGTAAAATAGTACATACAAATTTTACATATTCCAATAAATTTATACAAGGTGATTTCAAATGAGTGTCTAGCTTTGAACCGACCACTCTGAGATAAGATAATATAAAATAGTAAAAAAGTAAGTATAACAATAAATTTATTCAACTAATAAGAGTATCATACTAATAAAAATCAAACCTCACATACATAAAATTAATAATAATAATAATACATAAATTATAAACATCGAAATATGTACGCAAAAATAATGTAAAAATCTGTCAATGGAATATTATTATTTTTCTTTTTTTTTAAATTTATACATCATCGACGGTTATGGCCATTAGCTGCATTATAATTATTTTTATTATTTTCGGTTTCCCGGACGCTGGACAGTCCCCTCGTGGCTTCAGATGCCTCACGGGAGACGCGCCAGCACATTAAACACAGCCACACAGGGTTAGTGACTGTAGATTCCGGAATCGTGTTCCCTAAGCAGACGGAGAAGACCCAGAATGATCGCCTTCTGCATTTGGCCTGCTAACCACTCAGCTGATTTCTCGCAGGCCGGTATGGTCTTCAGTTCCGAGAGCAGCGTAGGCTTTATCCCTCCGACTACACCGATTATTCGGACGACCATTTTGACTGAGTAACCTGGGTACAACACTTGGAGCTCGTACCAGAAATCGCGGTATTTGGTCCGTTTCTCCTCCTCCTTCAAGGTGATGTTTCTCTCCGCAGGTGCCGAGAACTCGATGACATACGTCACCTTGAGTTGATGGTCGAGGAGGACTATGTCAGGTTCGTTTGCTTGGATTAGCCTGACCACCAAGCACGAGTAGTTCCAGTAAATCTGGCATTTCTCGTCGCGACAACGGACTCAATATCTCCGGGGACGTAAGGCAGCACTGGTGTCTGGTTTACCCCATACGAGTGCCTTAGATGGTATTAGCACTCGTAACGCCGCGTTATGTCGGTGGATGTAGGCCGAAATCGCGTATATGGGGCATGCAGATAGTATGTGCATGACGGCAGGTCCTGCAGTTGATGTCAGGAACCTCTACACGCCACACACGACTTCGGTAGACCAAGATGTTGATAACACCATCTTGGCAGGTCATAATGAATCCCTCGGTCTCCGACTTAAGCCCGGCTAACCTTAGAAAGGCGAATCTCAGCCTGGTCGATAAAAGCAGTATTTCTATGTTCTTATATGTGACTCCATAATGAGGTTTGGCGACGTGCTGCCGAAACAGATTTTCCTATTCGGCAGGATTAGGATGAAGTTCAGTGACTAACTGTACATCAGCATCTTGCTGGCCACCTCGCCTGGTATCGAATGTGAGACCGAGTTCATCTGCTGCTCTTCTTGCTGTCTTGAACAATCCTGCCCCCACTCCTACAGTTTCGTGATGTTTTAGAAACCGCAAGGGGGGATCTGAGCTTCTGAAGATATTACATGCCATTCTCAGTACTACTCTGCCATGCGTACACTCCAGGCTCAAGAGTTCTTGGCCCCCTCGTTCACCTGGGAGGTATACACGAGGAACGGACGATATAGGATGAATACTCCTCTGAATATTCATCATCTTACGGATATCTCTATCTAATTGGCGCAGCTCGTCTACTGTCCACTTCACTACTCCAAAGAAGCAGAGCATGACCGGAACGGCAAGCATGTTAGTCGCAGACGCCTTGTTCTTCCCCGAAAGTTCGGAAGAACAAATCTTTCGGAGACGGTGTCTGTATTTGCCGCGGAGAGAATTCTTTATTTATTTTACATCCTGGATGTGCCTTTGCCGCACATTCAGATATGTATAGCTTTCTCCAGCATCCAGATGTCTTAAAATGCTTCCGTCTGCGAGCTGCGCATCTTCAGAGAATTCCCCACATCGTCCTCTCTTGAGGTGGACGACTGCACATTTGTCCAACGCGAACTCCATACCAATTGCCCGCGTGTATTCTTCGACCACCCTAAGAGCGTTTTGCAGTCCGCGCTCTCCGGAGGCATATAGTTTAAGGTCGTCCATATAAAATAGATGGATGACCTTATGCCTCCGATCGCTGGGTGGTCCACATTTATATCCGCGGATTTGGCCGAGCCCAACAGACAACGGCAGCAGTGAGATGCAGAAGAGGAGAGGACTTAGGAAGTCACAATGGAAAACTCCTCTCCTAAATGCCACCTGCTCTGTCGTGACCCGCTGTGCACCTGATGTTGGCGAGTCTTCCAGAGCGGCAGCAGCTGTTCTATGCATCTTACTAATGGCGTTGGTACCGCAAGACATTCGAGCAAGTGCAACAATAGCTGGGGAAATGTTGTGTCAAATGCCTTGCGGTAATCAATCCATTGCCTTGCGGTCATCGATCCATTTTGGGTATAGGGAGACCATACATGGTTAGAAGCGCATTTTTTTCTCTTCGTCGACTGGTGTATTTAAATAGGTAGCATGCCTTTAAAAAAAAATGACTTTTTGCAATTTTTGTGTACTAGATAGATGATGTCATCTAGAATCCTTGTTGTAAGAAAATTTTATTTCTTTTTACGTGATAGGTAACCTCAATACTCTCTCTTATCTGCATACAAATTTAAATGTCTGCTAAAATTAGGGAAACAATATTATATCTCGAAAAATATTAATTTTAGGCATAGGAAACCTTTAACAAAAAGAATTTCAGAATCTTACGTAGAGTCCAAAAAAAATTTAAATTAGGATTATTCCATTTAAAATACCGAGGTTGAGGTCAACTTCCGGCATACCCGGAAATGCCACCATTTTGAAAATATTTTTATTAAATAGATCCTGGCCGATATGCCCACAGTTAAACTTTGAGATTAATATGTTTTTTCTTTCTCAGATAATTCTAATGGCCTGTCAAAAAAATCACCCTGTATAGTACACTTTAAATAGATCTAATATGCATTACTTGTTTCAATAAACTGGGTACAGAGACCTCTCGTTAAATTTTTACCCGTCATTCATAGAAATAGTAAAATACTCTGAATCTATTTTATTAAAATTTCTATCAACCAAATCAAAACATTTATTTTTTATCATCCATTGTGAGGACAAACATATGCAGCATGCCAAAGTGTGCAATACGGGAAGTTTTAAAGGATTAAGAAGGAAAGAAATGTTGGAGACACCAATTATTTGAAAACATTAGACGATACAGTTATGTCGAGTTAATGGTTAGTTATCTGTTATAACGACCATTATCGCACTATGTTCTCACGCACCTGATCGTGACATACCCACTGAATCCTTGAGAGATGTACTAAAAACTAGAAGTTAGATATTTGCCAGGATAAGAAAATGTTAGTACTCATAACAAGCTAATTCATATGATTCGTTATTATTGCATAATGTTGAACTAGTTTTAATAATTGCAATCGGGAATTGTTTTGCGAAAAGTTAATTGACCTATACTGTTCAACAATCGAAACGTAAGTTGGAAAACATGAATTAAAGATCTAATAACCTCATAAGTTTTGAATTATTTAATTGATGTCCAATCTGTTTTTAGTATCTAAAACCTTGTTTCGTTCGGAAATCAAACGATTACGTCTGCTTTCTTTCACCACAGTAGAAGAAAATATTATAGAGAAAGAAAACACATGCCCTTAAAAAAATTAACTGGGTTTTATAGATGAAATAAAATGATAGTAAATCTTGACTGACGTCGAATTTTTCTCTTACGTAATTAGAACAATATAAATAATAAAAATAAGGGTCTCCTTTTGTGACCACAATAATGATGTGTACCAAATAAGATATTCAATTTATATTTACAGTAAACATTTTTTGACAGTTGACAGCCATTAATTTTTGTTATTTTCTGTTATGTGACACAAATCACCCCATCATTTCAACATTTAACTGATAACAACATTCAGGGATATTTTCAATCACTATGACACCAAGACTTTGACAGCTTCATATTCCAAATAAATTTCAAAATGGCAATGCGAATTTTCAATCTATTAACGCGCTAATTAAAGAAAAAATTCCAGAAAATACCACAACCAGTCACAAATATACGTGGGGAATATTTATAGAGTTTTGCTATGAACGAAAATATGAGTTAAATGAGCATAGGAGCGTAAGAGAACTGGCATTGGTACTGAAAGATTGGACGGTCAATATGAGGAAGAAAGATGGGACAGAATTCAAAGAAGCAACGGTAAAGACTATGTAAAACATTTCGTGCAAACTTTTACAAGAGAAGTACTATAATGACTATAAGATTATGATTGACCCGTTTAAGAGCATAGTATTTAAACCTACCCGATATGCCCGCGATGCAACCAGGAAGAAACCGCAAGCAGATTCATGTAAACGTAAGACCAGTTCAGTTTCGTTAAGTTTGTCTGAAATAAATCAAATAATATTGTTCTGGGATGAAAATACTTCTGAAGATCTTATGCGTAAATTCTACCATATTTCTGCTGTAGAATTAGCGTGGAGAGGAGGCGAGGCAGTTGCCTGTCTCTTGGATTTTTTTCAAATCGAGAAAAAATAACGATGGCTCTCCAACAAATCTCATTGATTATAATCCGGTGTTCAGTAAGACTTGCCAAGGCGGTTCAAAAAGCTGTACCAGTAGTAAATGGTTGTTTGCCAATAGTGAAAGTTAAAGCTGCCCTGTACGCCTTTTTCATAAACGAGGCGAACATATTACCTCACCACGGCTGTTTTTAAAACCAAATCGACACTGGAAAACGGAAACCGATAATTGGTACGACAATGTCCCTGTTGGAAAAAAATACTATTAATGGATGGACTAAATCGTCTGCTGAGGCTATTGGCCTGGATGTAAAGGACAAAAAGATGACAAACCATTCGAACAGGTCAACTGCTGTTAGCGAATTGGCAAAAAAAGGTGTGCAAGAACAACAATTGCTGAAAATTAATGGTCATAACAATCCAAAATCTATAAAACCATACTTAAACATCGACCGAGAACACCACAATAAGATCATAAATACTATACGTGGTAATAGTTCTTCTATAGTAGAAAAAAATAGCCAATCTAATGTTACGTTAAATTTTATTAACTGTACCTTTACCAGCTGTACTTTTAATAAATAAATAATTGTTTTGTTGTCAAAAAAATTTCTGACGGAATATCCCTCTTACATTGACAAATGCCTCATAATTTTATGTCAAATTTCTCAAGCACGTTTGTTGATAACAGCCCTCCGCTTTCGGCGTCGGGCTGTTTCCAAGCAACGTGCTTTCGGTTGTCATAAAATCATCTCGTACATTATCAATATCCTAGGGATATTATAGCTTATAATCTCTACGAAATCAAAAAAAATTTAATAAAATATTTTGTTTCGGGTAGTTGTCTTGAGCAGCGCAACGGCAGGCCAGACTCTAGGACTCCCAGAAGTGATTACCATGAGAGGTCCGTAAAGGAGTAGGTTACCTCTTAATATTTGACCAACAAAATTAATGGCGGGGATACGTCATCTGTATGCCATATTTGAAATAGCGTACATCGGTATGCTTTCGTTTAGAACTTTAAAGTTTATGAATTATGTCAAATTTTACTTATACTTATTATTTAATTTAACATGTGTTTTAAATAGTTTCTTTAGCAGTTAAATAAATGATTTTAGTTATATCCCAGTAAACACCAAACGCTAGATGTTTACCGGGATTTTACTGGAGTCCCTAGTTGAATAAAAGCCTAGTAAAGGTCCATACTTTGATGGTTGCTGAGATTATATTATTTTTTATTTCTTTCTTTCTATGCGAAAATGATTTATTGAAGCTTCATGTTTAAAATATTTTATTAACAGTAAGGTGTTTTACGTTTAGACAAACAAAAAAACAAATATATAAAGAATTCATTCTCTTTAATACATTGACTGCCATAACTCGGTCTATAGTGTCATATTTGTACAGTACAACCCTCTCGGTCTATCAGACCGAGTCACGTAATTGAGATCCTGACGTCAGCTACGCGGTCTGGCATACTTTTACCTACATTTCTTTTACTCTTGAATTTAATGGTCTTTCATATTGTTTAACAAGCTCTTGCAATTCGAATTTTCCTTTAGCTGTTTTTCGTTTTCTTTGTTTTTTTTCTTAAATTCTTCATGTCTTCTTGCTTAATAGAAGTATATCACGGTCAATTGTTTCAAAAGTACGCTTAAGATCAATGAAAACTGTGCAAATCCCAACTCCTGCTCTGTCTAACAACTGCTTCCAGTCTAAAATTATTAATTGCAAAGTCGTTTCACATGAATGTTTACCACGAAATCCCGATTGTTATGTGCATAGAATATATTTGAATTTATGTACTTGATTACTTGATCATAAACTGTTAATTCTAAGATTTTTTCACAAAAAGGCAACATATTTACAGGTCCTAACTGTTCGGCCAGATTCGTATTGGGTATTTTTCGTATAGGTACCACTACAGATGTTTTAAAACATTCAGGCATACCACCCTTTTCCAGACTCAAATTAATCAAATTTAAAAAAAGGATAACCTATTATATGAAGAAGATTTTTTATGGTATCACGTCCGATTTCATCAGCGCTATATTTTTCCTTTGTTTAGTCACTATTTTATTTAGATCTTGTAGGTTATAGCATTAAATGATGTCATGCTAGAATACACCCGGTATAGATTCATTAATTATATCAATATCGACATCATCTACTCTGTCCCTATGCTTATGAAAATACTCTCAATACTACCTAGATAATACTGATTCAATACACTTGCCAAGTTGTTATTATGTATTACTCTATTACAGTTCAAACTTTGCAGAGCGTGTTCCTCGCTTTTTCCCAACTAACTGCTTTAAGCTTTTCCACATTAATTCATCAAAATTGATCCGAGATCTAATTTCCTTTGTTTGAGATTTTGATAAATAAATCCCTACCGTTTACTACTTTTACTTGAATTATTGAATAATCTGTTATGATATAATTGTATAAAAAAAACTACATACGCATTTATTGTATAATCATTACTAACAAGATCAATTATGCTACTAGAATTACTTCTTATTCTAGTAAAATTTTGTATAAACTGTTTCATGCCATAATTCTCAATACTTTCTTTAAACCTTTTTACGTAAATCATTTTTGGACAAATCAATATTAAAATCACCTGTGAGGATTATACTATGTGTATTTTTGTCAACATGGCTAGATGATTAGCCATTGCAAAAACCTATTAAGTAAAAGTGTCATATTACCACTAGGCTTCTGTTTTTCCATATTTGAAATGAGCCATATGGTTCTTGAATTTAGTTTAAATTGAGTGTCAAGTTTGTTCAAAAACTTTTGATTACAGTTTTTGCAGCTAATTACGTAAATCCCCGACTTTTCGTTTGTCTCAATTTTGGATTGCCTAAATATTGTTGCAGTTTATTTCTTGATGAATGAACCACTGTCATACTTCTTACATTTTTATAAATGTTATCAAAATCACGGGTCAATCGAGAATCGTATGGAATCGATACAAATTTCGGATTTTCTCTTTCATTTTGAAAGGTCGAGGAACTTCGACGTTTCTCTTTAAACGTTTGGTTTCTAATTATTTTGTCAACTGACTGACGAAATATCCATTACTCACAACTATATCTTTAATCAATGTCCTTTTTTTTCAAACTTTATTGAGGAGGAAGCTTAATAGGTGATAAACTAGACAACTATAATTCACCTTTTTGTCTTGAATACAATTTTGAATAGGATGTACCGTAAAGTACCTACTGGTATATATGTACATATCAAAGTCTAACTTTTTTCACCGTTTCTAATTATTAATACCTCTAAAATGGTATTTGTCCACAGTTTTCAATTTTATACGAAAATTTAGTTGACGCGAATCGACTGTTTAATTCAAAAACAAAGTTGTCGATATTAGTGAATTTTTTATCAAACACTGCAAAAATATCATCCAAATACCTAAGCCAAATCCTGGGGAAATACTCGAACTCCTATTTTGCTTCTGTTTCGAATATGCTCATGAAGAGACTGGCAATTAATGGTAACAAAGAGGTATCCATTGTTGTTCCTTCATATTGCCCGAAGAATTTATTATTACCGTTTTGTTTCATGCAATGTTTAGTGAGTTGAATATATTCTTTTGCTACATCCTGACAGATTATTTAATTCAAGTAGATCCTCGAGGTAGATCAAGGTCTGTGGTATCGGAACACTTGGAAATAATGAACAAACGTCAAAGGTGATAAAAATTTCACCTGCTTGCAATCGTATACTTCTCACTTTATTAATGAAATCATTGGAATTAGTTACAGAGAAACTAGGTGGTGTAATGGGTAAATTTTTGAACTCCTCTGTTAACAATTTTGGTAGGTGGTAAGTCGGCGATACAAATGCTGAAACAATAGAATGCACTAAACCAAGTGTATCTAGATTGTACTGTTCGCCTAAGATTCATAAACCAGAGATTTCAGTGCGTTCAATAGGAGGTTATATGTATCTATATAACAATAACCTCCTATTTAACGCTAAAGTAATAAAGTTATTACAGGATTTAAGTAAATTTCTTACTTCAGTAATAATTTTTGGTAATGGATTTTTAGTAAGTTTTTTTATAAGTTCTTTTTACGGAATCAGGTTGTCTACCTTTTCATAATAGTCCTCTTTGTCTAAAATAACACCTTTATTACCCCTATCAGCTGTTAAATAAAAACAACCTTTTCACGCAACCGTTTGATAATAAAAAAATTACAAAGACTAAAAATAGTATCTATAGCGTGGCCACGGATGAGATTGCCAAGAGGAAAAACTTCATTATTTGATCATTTACGAAAAAAAAGTCAATCTATAATTTTCATAATCCTTCATTCAAACACTACAATAAAGGTATACTTGTTTAATTTGTCCAGTGGTGTCCGTTTTCGAGATATTTTCAATTACATGTCGCAGTACCAGTTATTATGTGAAATACTATTTTGCAAATATAATTATAAAGGTGCTTTTGAAATCTGTTCTTGTGACAAGTGTCATTTTGTTATTATTTAAAAAATATATTCTTGTGCAGAATACACAGATATGCTTTTAATATTAGGAGAATGTCATGGAAATTCAGCAGCAGCAGCTAGACGTTATTCAGAAAAGTTTCCCAACAGAATCATGTCAAATCATAGGACTTTTTTATCAATCGAACGTCGTTGTCGTAATCGTAATCCCAATTTTATGTCAAGGATTATTTTTACGGATGAAGCAACTTTAACAAGAAATGGGGTTTTCGACATGAGCAATTCTCAAGTTTGGCAGGGGAAAATCCACGAGCAACTCAAGTCACTCATTATCAACACTCACTTAAATAAATGTTTGGGCTGCTACACTGGGCAATAAGATTCTCGGGTATTACATAATTCCTGAAAATTTTAACGCAAATTTATACCATGAATTTTTGGAACACTTTTTTTTTTATTCGTACAACATATTCCACTTAGAACTCGGCGCAGACTTTGGTTCATGCACGATGGCGCCCCGCCGCATTATGACAGATAACCTAGGCAATGGCTTGGTGACCATTTTCCAAATCGATGGATTGGTCGTGGAGTTGACGCTCCTATTTATTGGCCTGCATGATCTCCGGATTTAAATCAGTTAGATTTTACTGTTTGGGGACAAATTAAAGATAGCGTTTACGCAACTCCAGTAGATACTGTACAAGAATTCAGACTAAGGGTAGAAAATAATTTTGAACAATTACCAATCAACCAGATTTGCGTAGTATTATGTTTTCTTTAGAGAAGCGTTTGCGCGGGTGTATACGTGTCAATGGAGGACACTCAGTTATTGTCATAGTCTTAATTTTAATTAATCTGTTTTTAGGTAATAAAATTTGTTTCTTGGTAATTCTCATTTGTATTTGCAAAGTAGTATTTCACATAATGACTGATGCTGCGACGTGTAACGTGGAAATATCTCGAAAACGGACGCCCCTGGATAAATTGAACAAGCATACCTTTTTTTGTAGTGTTTGAGTCAAGGATTGCGAAAATTAAAAGAAAAATAAAAAACCTAACCGCAATTTATTTCTAGAGTATAAAGTGTCACATGACCCCTATTAGTACGCACTGGATTGTTAGATTGCACTGAAAGTTTGTCTGATTACCGCTCTTTCTAAGTTTGTTGTAAAATAAATTTCGTTGATTTACTCTGTTAAAAGATATGAGTAAAGGAGTGATCCTGCAAATCTTATTCAGTATATAGTTTAGCCCACCAGAGTTAGAGGTCGAAGCTCTTGGTACCTGCTTTGCAGGTTGCTATCAGTCACTAAGATACAGTGATGTCTAACTGGTACAAGCACTGACCACTAGAGGGATACACTTATCACTCACTATGTCTGCTTTGCTCAGTCTGCTTTAGGTTAGCCTGGTTTGCTATTATTATTTGTCTTTTCCATTACTTATGACATACTGACGACAACATAAAAAGTTCGAAACCAGTCTATGCCTAGTGAGAGAAATTGACAAATGATGTCGGCTACCAAACAAGATTTGCAGGTTTAATTTTAATGCAGGTCTGAGCTTTTGTCCGCTGAGTTCAACTGTTTTACGAGTTCCACAAAAAATTGTCATTTATATATTTTTTACAAAATATATAAAAGCATGACAATCCAGATTTATTTTCCTTCTAAATTTTGTTCAACTGTTTTACGATTTCTACAAAAAATTTTAATTTATGTATTTTTTTACAAAATATATAAAAGCATGACAATCCAGATTTATTTTCCTTTTAAATTTTGTCTTTTGTCATTATTATTATGTCAAACATAAATTAGTTATCACACAAAAATCCAATGTAATTGTTTCTATTTGCCAAAATAAATCATGATACTGGAATACATTGGTTAATTTAATATTGTGTGGTTTGTTGTTTTCATTGATCTTGAGAGTACACCATATTATCCAAATTATCTTTACACTGCACTCGTCAGAGAACAAATGTGTCATTTTTGGGTGAAATTAAATGCTATATCTAAATTCATAAAAATGAAATTCATGCTATTAAAACAGAAAAATAGTAATTATTAAAAATCTGACGTGGACCTTGCGGACAGGCCGTATTGAGCAACTTGTGTTGAGGATGAAACAGTTCCTTAAAGTTTTTAAAGTGTAACAAATTTCATAGTAACTCAGTGAATAGTTTCAAAGGTAGACCCAAAATCAGGAATCGATGGCTGTTGCTGACATATATGTTCATATGACATTTTTTTTATCTTGTTGGGCTGATGAAAATGCCCTAGGTAATACCCCTAATTTATGAATAATAAAAAACAGAGAACTGTATATTATATACCCAGAAAGTATAAATTTGTCCAGAAAAAAGTAATTATTCAGGCAGAAATTTATCTTAAAACCTAAATATGTTTAATCGAGGCCCAATAAATTTACCTGAATGTTTATTACGCAAATATCTAGTTTCAGTGTTGTATATGCGGCTATACAAATTACAAACAACACAGAACACCTCTTCTTAAAGTACTGCAAGCATGCATACGTAAACTCAACAAACGCAAAAATAACACTGGCTAAAAACCCAAAGAATTCAAATGGGCTCACGACTTCCATGTATGCCCATCCATGTTGTACATCAATGGTGAAAGGTGCCACACAAAATAGTGGAAACGCAGTTTGCAATTCTCGATACCATCCGACAGGTGCGGGATACCCAGTGATCTTATACAGCCGGCTATCCTCCTGATTGGTGTATGGCTGGCAACCCTATCAGATACTGTTTACCTCAAAATATATGTACGCGGATCCGTCACTCAGTTAAGTCTTGATTAACAATAGTTTAAATGGTTAACGTCAAATGGAAGTCGATATAAACTGCCGAGGAAACTACGATACCGGTCCTGAAAAGGACTGCCGTCAGTCACTGAAAACTTACGCATTTTATAGCGGTAATATTTCAGTAATCATGGTTCAGAAACTCTTTTTAAGATCAGTTTATACCATATACAACACCATTGAATTAAGCCTTATTTAAAAAGACTAATGGTTAGCTTTTACATAACTGGGGACTGATTTATTTTATTGTGGTAACAATTTCATTTGTAAAAGCGAATTGATTTATATAGGACGCCTGTTAAAACTCTAACAGGGTGGTACTTTAGAATTTAAATAATATTGATTCAGTTCTATTTAAAAATGTGAGCCCCTCCCACCTTTACTTATATTTAACTGAATTAAACAATTTGCTAACAAACAAAATCTTTTATATATCATACTCAAATGTGAAGAGCTTTTGGAATATCAAGGAAACCTGAAAAAAATTGCATGGGTAGTTTTAGATTGTTTATTTCAATGTCAAACTTATTAAAAACGTTTTAATTGTAATTTTTCGGTCGTTCTTTAGATAGTAAGCCATAGTCCTACAAATTAATAAAAAATATGTTAAATAAATCTCTTTGCCAAAAGTATTAGTTACCTGAAAATGAAATTATCAATAACTGTTAATTTATGTTCGAAAATTTGACGTTTTGGAATACAAGCTAATAGACCACTTTAGTTGTGAGGTCATATAGTTAAATATAATTATGCAACCTCCGTGAGAGCGTCGGACACACTGGTTGCCTATATATAACACTGGAACTTGACCCTTATGGTCATGAACATAAGGCGACATTTTTGACAGTTAAAATAAAGCACAGAATTTTATTTTTTTTTTCTCCCTTGAGAGAAATATTTAAGAGCAAGGTCAATTCAAATTTGACGTTAGATGGAGACTATTGTCATTTATTTCATGCAGGTTAACTTACATAATTTATTAAATATGTTTAAAAACACGATGTATATTTAACAAGGATAATGTAACGAATCTGATGAATTATTTTTTGTTGTGAAAATATATTTAAATTTTTAAATTTTAATTACTTTGCGTAGTGCACAAAATGCTCCTTGTACGGTTATAAGCAAAACAGTGAAAAAAAATCACTTGTACGTCAAAAAGTGCCGCTATTATGAATATATGTAGGATATCCCAAATTTCAATTAATTACCATCCAAACTAAAGGAGAAAAGGTGGGTGTACCATGAACCTGTTACACCCGGTATACAAAACAATATGAATTAATGGGTACACGCCCGCATAAAAAACAAGGTGGAAAATGTAAAAATTGCATGCTTGGTCGACACTCTCATACAGAGCCATCCAAATGGAAGCCACAAAGGTGCGACTGGCTACCTGTCAGTGGTACTTCTTTAGTGTCTATTTTGAGTTATGTCCATTATTTTACTCAGCTACACCGTGCTGATGAAGACCAATTAGTCAGAAACACGTGTCTATGGTTTGCATTCTTCTGCCATTTGCAATTTTTGCATCTTCCACCCTGCATTTTTTATGCGGGTGTGTACCCATTAATTCATACTGTTTTGTACTGTAATGTATTTAAATCCGCGTTAACTTCCTTCTCTGTTTTATATATATATATATATATATATATATATATATATATATATATATATATATATATATATATATATATATATATATATATATATTATTCAGAGAGGGAAATTAGACGACTGTCTATGTTAAAAACAAATATTTTTAATTTTTAAACGAGCATTGCAG
Source organism: Rhamnusium bicolor (assembly GCA_029963845.1). NCBI lineage: Eukaryota > Metazoa > Arthropoda > Insecta > Coleoptera > Cerambycidae > Rhamnusium > Rhamnusium bicolor. The sequence continues at coordinate 92,271 of JANEYF010005114.1, forward strand.
TCATGTGAGAGGTAATAAAAGAATAACCCTTTTTTCTGTTCAGGCTTTGGAAACTTTTATTGTTTCTTCATCAGGAACTCTACAATAAATTGATTAAACTAAGTTATGAAAATAGTAAAAAAGTACTTACGAAAGTGAGGTTAAAGTTAAAGTTGTATTCATTGAAAACTACAAATTCTTTACGAATTGTAGAAAAAAACACTAATAATTGATTGTTGGTAATGTACTACCAATACTGTGTAAAATTAACAACATTATGAATGGATGACTAAGGATCCATATTCATTTAAATTCTTAGAAATGTGATAGACATCATGTGTATTTTTATGAAGTAAAAAACAAAAAGAATTTGGATATAAAAACTTGTTAGAGTGAAACAAAAAAGAACAATGACAGTAGATGCTAACAACTAGATGTCTTATATTTAGGCACATTAATTATTATTCCATACTATACAGGGTGTTTTCAACATTGTGGACATTATGGTTGAAATGTAGTAAGTATAAGTTATGCTTAAGTTATCAATATCCTTTCTGGCATTAATAGTATTTGGTTCTTTGAAAAATGTGACACATTTCCAAAAAACTACGTTTGTGATAGTTAATTTCCAAATCTAATATTTGAACGTTATTATAATTGACATTATGATTATGTAATAATGCATAATTCGCTAAAGTGCAAGACTGTTTGTTGAGTCTGATGTCGCTTTTGTGGGAAGTTACACGGTCTTTAACTTTCCTTCTAGTTTGCCCAACATATTTTTTGTTACAGTCATCACATAGTATGCAATACACCACATTGGACAACACCAAAATATCGTCCTTACCTTTTAATTTTGAAAAAAATGTTGTTAACTATTACTTTTGTTTTTAAATGCTAATTGGATATTGTTAAATTTAGAAAATATTTTTTTTAAATCTGTGATCAAGTGGACTGATGTACGGAAGTGAGCAGTAAATGATTTGAGGCGGGTTTTGTTGTACCCTTTGAGAATCATGTAACACATTATGTATCGATGATCTGCTGAACAATAGTTTTTTGACTAACGGTGGTGGGTACCCACTATCTATAAAAAAAGTTGTAAAGTTTTTAACAATTATAATGCATATTTAAAGTTCACGATTGAAGAAGAAGATACAGTTAATGGTGTTCCTTTTTTGGACACTAAACTGATAAGAAGAGATGATAATAAAATAATTACAACTTGGTATACCAAACCAGGTGCCTCTGGTCGCTATTTACATTTTGAATCCCACCACACAATGAAAATCAAACTTTCCAACTTTTTTTATAGATAGTGACCCACCACCGTTAGTCAAAAAACTATTGTTCAGCAGATCATCGATACATAATGTGTTACATGATTCTCAAAGGGTACAACAAAACCCGCCTCAAATCATTTACTGCTCACTTCCGTACATCAGTCCACTTGATCACAGATTTAAAAAAATATTTTCTAAATTTAACAATACCAAATTAGCATTTAAAAAACAAAGTAACAGTTAAGAACCTTTTTTCAAAATTAAAAGATAAGGACGATATTTTGGTGATGTCCAATGTGGTGTATTGCATACCATGTGATAACTGTAATAAAAAATATGTTGACCAAACTAGAAGGGAAAGTTAAAGACCGTATAACTTCCCACAAAAGTGACATCAGACTCAACAAACAGTCTTGCACTTTAGCGAATCATGCATTATTACTTAATCATAATGTCAATTATAATAACGTTCAAATATTAGATTTTAAAATTAACTATCACAAAAGTAGTTTTTTGGAAATGTGTCACATTTTCAAAGATCCAAATACTATTAATGCCAGAAAGGATATTGATAACTTAAACATAATTTATACTTATTTACTACATTTCAACCATAATGTCCAGAATGATGAAAACACTCTGTATAGTATGGAATAATAATTAATGTCCCTAAATATAAGACATCTAGTTGTTGGTATCTACTGTCTTGTTCTTTTTTGTTTTACTTCATAAAAATACACATGATGTCTATTATATTTCTAAGAATTTAAATGAATATGGATCCTTAGCCATCCATTCATAATGTTGTTAATTTTACACAGTAGTGGTAGTACATTACCAACAATCAATTATTAGTGTTTTTTTTCTACAATTCGTCAAGAATTTGTAGTTTTCATTCAATACAACTTTAACTTTAACCTCACTTTTGTAAGTACTTTTTACTTTTTTCATAACTTAGTTTAATTAATTATAATTTATTGTAGAGTTCCTAATGAAGAAACAAAAGTTTCGAAAGCTTGAACAGAAAAAAGAGTTTTTCTTTTATTACCTGTCACATGACTGCAATCTCAATATACATATATATATATATATATATATATATATATATATATATATATATATATATATATATATATATATATATATATATATATATATATATATATATATATATATATATATATATATACACACACACAAATATATTTAATTTTTAAACGGGGATTGCAGTCATGTGACAGGTAATAAAAGAAAAACTCTTTTTTCTGTTCAAGCTTTCGAAACTTTTGTTTCTTCATTAGGAACTCTACAATAAATTATAATTAATTAAACTAAGTTATGAAAAAAAGTAAAAAGTACTTAAGAAAGTGAAGTTAAAGTTAAAGTTGTATTCATTGAAAACTACAAATTCTTGACGAATTGTAGAAAAAAACACTAATAATTGATATGAATATTAAATAGTTTAATACACTGAACTGATTCTGCGGTTGGCTCCTTGTGAAACATCATTGAATATTTTAAATATATGCAAGAAATTTGCTTTTTAATGTTTCAAAAATATTTTATTATAAACTCTACACGTGTTTCGGCTTTTTAGGCCTTTGTCAAAGTACAGAGAATACTGAACAGTAAAATTTGTGTTCATTGCTCATATATAACCACATCTGGTACCTACTATAAAACTATTGTAAAGTATGTTTTAAAAGCTGAATATTACTTAATTTTTAAAATCTAAATTATTTTATTTAAAATATATTTTAAATAAAATAATTTAGATTTTAAAAAATTAAGTATTACTTAATTTTTAAAATCTAAATTATTTTATTTAAAATATATTTTAAATAAAATAATTTAGATTTTAAAAATTAAGTAATATTCAGCTTTTAAAAACATACTTTACAATAGTGTTATAGTAGGTACCAGATGTGGTTATATATAAGCAATGAACACAAATTTTACTGTTCAGTATTCCCTGTACTCTTGACAAAGGCCTAAAAAGCCGAAACACGTGTAGAGTTTAAAAATAAAATATTTTTGAAACATTAAAAAGCAAATTTCTTGCATATATTTAAAATAGTTTAATATTTTTTTCAATGGATCAAACATAAATTAAGTACTGCACAAATTTCAATTTTTAACTGCACAAATTTTTTCCAACTACACATTTTGACACCAATTGCACCATAGAATAAACCTTGGTGGGTAAGAGGGTTAAAGAAGTGTTTTTATAGGAATATCTCCGATTCTTTTAAATTTACGAATGTGAACGTTATCAAAATATTAGAAAATTATCTACATGTATTTATAGTTATATATTATTCAGAATATATATTAGAATACAGTTTAGTTAAATGATTAAGTTTTAGTAAAAATTAACGGGTGTAAGAATATTTAGTTATTAGGGCTCGTATCATTATTGCTTAGCTAAAAGATTCGCTATTGAGAAATAAATATTGTCAACTAGACAAATAGTATCACAGAATCATACCAAATATAATTTAAAACGCTCCTAAATACTTATGTCATCACTATTAGATTTACCACAAAAATGAAGAAATAAACAATAAATATTTTATTCATTATCTGAATAGGATGATTTTAGCAGCTTTGTAATATATTTTTTTATATTCTCAGGATTTTTTGCCAATTGCAGGTCTTTCACATGAACATTGGCCTTCAATGCAACTTGTAATATATTTACAAAATACATAAAAAATGTAAATTAATAATACAATAATCAGTAATCACTTACCTTTTTTGTGCTGCTAGAAAATTAGTTTCAACTGGACATACTGGTTTTCTTAAATAGATCATCCAAAATCAAATATGAATTCATTAGTAAATAAATATACGGTGAATTCTGCATTTGCTTGCATTATTGATTAGTAATCGTGCACTAAGAATAAATTAATCTAAAATTCCTTTGTATCTAAATACATGAATCTAACAAGAATGAAATAGGCTTCAAACTTCTTTTTATTCTTTCACTTTTGCATATTGTTACTTGTTAAATTATATATACATTGTACTCGCAGTGAGTTTTATATAAGCCGCTGATTTAACAATTGCCGTGTGTAAATGAAAGTAACATAAATTTTCACTATCATTAATATTTGTGACAATATTTTCGCAAAATACGCCATAAATCAAAAATACAACAAGCAGGCGTGATTTACAATGTAAAATACATCATATGAATCTGACCAGGATTAAAAAATGTTTATAGCCCTGTACAGATTCATTACAGTTCTTGTATGCAGAGGCCCACTAATCATATAAGCATATTTTTTAAAAAGCCACACCCTTCTTATACAATTATTCTTAATTATTTCAGAAAGCGTTCACGTTTCATGCAAAATAATTGAAAGAATGTATTTGTGATATTCTCTTGTGACCGGGGCTTCATTGTTTTAATACTTCTGTCAATATTAATTAAATTATAATGTTATAGGGTGGTCCAGAAACACCAAAATTTTTGGTTTTTTCAGTTGATTCGCTAATGTTTTTCCAATTTTATCGATTTTGGACTCAAATTGTAACTCGAAGAATACTGTCGAGGAGTCTAATACTCCCAATAAAATGTACATTGATTTGTGCAAATCGGATGTCCAATAATTAGGTTAGAAATTCACTTTTAAAGATTTGATGCAAATAATATCTAATTTATATTATAATTCATAAAAATAAGACCGCAACTAAGTTTTAAAGTTTATTAATATTAAGAAACTGAAATTTTGGGGTACCAGAAATAATATATCTGTTTAGATAACAAAAAATTTTTTTTCTTGGACATCCGTCTAACTCCTATAAAATTTTAAAGCGGATGTCCACGTATTAACTAAAAAATTAACATTTTGTTTTAAATATGCATTTTATTCTTAGCACTCTCCATCGCTATCCACGTTAGTATCATCTGACAATTGATTACCATGGGGTAGGTTTACGTAGAAAGATCTGCATGACTCCGGTATCCATTTCATTAGTTCCATAAGATGCTTAAACTTATCTTCTTTAACTGGACACAGTGTACACTTGATTACGGGCAAATTTTGTGGAATTTTCAGGGGACGCCTTGTAAATCGTCGTAAATCAATTTCCTTAAAAGCATCGCTCTGAAAATTTGTTTTATAAAATAATGTGCCAATGTGGTCAGAGGTACACTTAAGATGCACATTTGGAAATTAACATATCGTCACCAGCTGCGTTTCGTTTCCTCTGAACAAATGGAGCTTCTTTAGATTCACCCATTGATCTTTTGCCTAAAGAAGAAGGCTGTTTTAAATCGTTCAGTGTCATTTCATAAACTTTGTATTTTCCACAAGTGCTGATAAACTGAGCCCAGTCATGAGGAACACAAATGTCCATAGTCTTAAGCATCTTCTTCCTTCTTTCTATAACAGAATGTATTGAATCGACTTCCATGTGCGTATGGCCTTTAAGTAGATATTTATGATTTATTTCTTTTATATTAAGAACTTTGTCTAGTATGTAAAAGTACATAAAAACTAAATGTATGTTTCGTATCTGCCCCCACAATTGTCTGACCATATAGTTAATCGAATGTCTTCAAGTGTTGTACAGCTTATCTCTACCCATTTTAGTAAGCAGGAAGCCATTTCGTTACCTCCTCTTGCTCAACACTTTCATCCCATACTAAACAGGTAGCTTCATTGTTCTTTGTCAAATTCAAAACAGTAAAGTTTAGAGTCCATAATTTTCTTAAATAAAACGATTTACAATTTGTCAAGCTTGGGGTAGGAAGACATTTTTGTAAATCAACAGTCAACATAATTTCACCTGAATTAAGGTTTCTTGATCTCATTTTATCTTCCTTTTAAGATTGTATCTTCTTTCCGCTTCCATATGATGTGAGTTTCTTTCTTTAATAACGATTTCTTTTTCTGATTCAGTTTGAGCGTCTTTTAATAGTTTTTCAAATGCATCACAATCGTCACATGTATCGGTTTCTGGCGTTTTAAATGATAAATTATATTGTGTATTGAATATGTATCTATAATAACTCTCTTTAACGGGATTATTACCAGTCTCAATACATTTCTCTTTATAAAGTTTGTACATAAGTTTAATATTTAGACTGCATTCTAGATAATTTCTTTTAGTATTATCTCTGCGATAATGACTCTCACACACTGGAAAAGATTCAATATGATCTTTAACAAACTTTATTCTTTCATCATTAATTTTATTTGTTGGAGGGTGATTGATGTCGTTTATCAGAACTGATTAGGCATCCCCGGACTCATTTAGCTGGGTGTTTTTGAGGCAGTTTTGAACAAATTTTTCTGTAATCGAATATGTATTTAAAAACATAATTTTACAGACGTTAATCTTTTTTGAATTTATAACTAAAATATTTATGAAAATTGTCGTCGATTAGCCTGTTTCCGATTTCTTGGCCTTCACGAGCTATACTCTCTTTTACTACAACATCTATAAATTGCTTTCTTTATCCCGTTACTTCCAAAATCCCAAACTTTATTTCTTCTTCTTCGGATATTTTATCACGACATTTGTTTCTACAGTTACAGTTTGGTCCTACACTCTTTCTGTAACCTTTTTACCTGCTCTTGACTTGTATTCCTGACCAATTAGACGTTTAGTTTTAACTATATTTCTTTTCCAGTTTTTTCATTACGTGCCCTTTTTCTAGATTTTGCAATTTTTTTTACAACCTGTCATCTATAGAAGTTGTCTCTATTTGAATATGTCCTCTCTCATATTCCTGAGGAATACTATTGCTTTTAGACTCTATGTTATTCTGACAATATAATTAAACTATACACGTTGAGTCGTTTCAAAAAGAATCCTTTTTAACCACTTCACTTTATCAAAACTAGGTTCAATATTTTTAGTAGTAGTTCTTTTGGTTGAAGAAGTTCTTTTATTTGAGGACTTCTTTTGTATAATTCCTCCTCAGAAGAGCTTGAAAAATCACTTGGACAAAATTCCGACCCACTATATTCATATATTTCCTCTTCAACAACACGTTAATTTTTTAAAGGTAAGGTTCTCCTCTTTCTTGTAATATATGAACGATTTTCTTGGCATTTCCCTAAAAATGCATTTTATAATTTTTTTTGTTGCCAAATCAATAAAATCATAATATAATAATTTAAAAAATATACAGTAAGATATAAAATAAAGTAAATTTACAAACCATCAGTGGCTTTGGCGCTGCTGATATTATCATGTGCATCTTTTGATGATTGCAGATCTGGTAGTTTAGCCTTACTAGTACTTAGATAACTAATGTAATCATAATAATTACTATTGTCACACGGACTAGTAACTATAGCATCAGCTACGCTTGGAGATATTTCCTTAAGGATATTTTCCTGTTCAGTTGTAAACGGAGATTCGACATACATATGACTGTGCATAGAATATGAGTTCGTACTTGTCACTTGCTCCACTAAAAAACTTAACCTCAAAAATTGGGAACTTCATTTTATAATTTAAACATTATACCTTTGGATGTATGTTCCCCCTCGTTAATATAAGGTTTATTTAGACCAATTCTACCATTTTTGTATTTCTAGACGATATCCTATTATTATTAAACATTATGCACAGCATAAATAAACACAAAGTAGGTATTCACAATCACATAAACTACACTGAGTGAAGCGGCATTGGGCGTGCTAATGAAAACTTAAAATTAAAACAGAGCGGTTGTCCACAAACCGGTGATCAAAGACGGATGTCCACATACGTCTTTAGTGCATAAACATATGGACTTCCCTTAAAAAAAAATCCTATTTTATTTATTTAAAAGAATTAAATTCTGAGATTTTTTTTGCATATAATTTTAATTATTTTGTACCTAAAAATATATTAACCCTGTTTTTAGAGAAGTTGGACATCCAACCTTTGTACACCAAATGGAAGAAATTAATTCCAATAATTTTTATAATTCTGAATTATTTAAAAGTAATTCCTATAATTTCACATAATTTCATAACATTACAATAAATTCTAAAAAATGCTGTTTTTTTCCTGTAATTATTTATAATTTCGAATTATATTAAGTAATTTCAATAATTATACTTATTCTAAAATTAACCTTAAAATGACATAAACTAAAGTCCATTCACAGTGACGGTGGCCAGGGGCGGTGAATGAATAAAACGTGGTATAGAGACTGCGGAAAGATACAGCAGTTTTATTCAAAAATAGTATTAGTTATTACCGGTAGTGCAGTGAGCCAAAGCAATAAGTGACAGACGTAGCTGGTCATAAGAAAGCCAAAGGTGGAACACGTATGTGAACTGACGCCTACTAAAGTGCCACGAAAAGTGGTAAATGTGAGTAAGAAATTTGAAAAACGCGTAAACTCGTTGCGTCAAGTGACGAAGAAAACACGAGCAGTGACAGAGACACAAAAAAAGTGCCCAAATACGAAAATAGACGTTTATAATCTAAAGTTCTAAACGAGTGAAATCGACAGAGACGATAAATGGTTAAAGAGAATACAGTCGGTAGACGTTAAATCAATTAAAATTAAAGACGAGGACGAAGTGCTCCTTGCACAATATGTAAGTGATTACGCCACCACCAGTTTGGCTGGCTCGATGATGAGTGAACCGCCAAGCTCGCCTGCAGAACCAAGTTACCAATTTCCGACAGCGACACTCTCGGATGACAGAACTCTCGCAAAACAGCGAGGGCTTTTGGACATCCAGCGGGCCACAGAACAAACAATATCCAAACTTTTATTGCACCAACCCGATATATTAAACGTCTGATGGTGCCATGCAAACCCAAATGGATATTGCAACCGTTGAAATTGCACCACCAGTCGACTTTATATACCGAAGAAAATACACAAAGTTAAAAAACTCCTTCATTGTGAAACCCCTGAAACTATAACCAAAAACCTATATGAGCAACTCACTAAATTACGAGACACAAAGGAACAAAAACATCTAAAACTTTTAATAAACCTAAACACACTAACGAGGCACCATCCAAAAACCCGCCGCTGCGCTGGTTCTAACGGGAATCCCAGACAAACACAAAGAATTTATCGAGGAAATAAGCAAAAATATTAGGCTTTCATGTAAAATTTTCAGTGCAAAGTATATTTCTACATATACACGATAAGGTCAAGTACAACAGATACAAAAAGCAAATTTAATGAAAACGACATAGATATCACACATATACTACCAAAAGTGATAAGAATCATGCGTTAGTCCTTAGGGGCCTGCAAGAAGACCCTCTATCGAAGAAATTAAGAATGATATTTGCGATAATCACAATACACAAAATCGAAATATATTTAAGATGAGAGCGAAGCGAAGCGCATTGTACTTGATTATTCGTGATAAGGACACCACACTAAAGAAATTGTAGAACGACATAATGTATGTCTTATTTACGAAAATTACTTGGGAAAGAATAACTAACGAAAGATTGGTCATCCAATGTTGCAGATGTCAAATGTGGGGCCATGCCACCACAAATTGCCACAGATTACCACGCTGTGTTAAATGTGCTGGCCCCACTGGACCCGTAACTGCGATTAACCAACCGATTCTCCACCAACATGTGCATATTGCCAGGAAGGGCACACTGTAAGTAATGTGGAATGCCCAGTATACACATTCCAAGTAAATCTAATCAAACAAAATACGGACAATGAAAATTCAAAACAAGAAACAAGATCCATTGCAGCCCCCATTCCACAAAATAACATATGAAAACAACGTAAAAAAATGATGAAGAACAAAGACAACAGCAAGAAACTAGAAGCGAAAATAGGAACATAGAAAGACGACCACTCAACACCTACCAGGACCACTCTGGTTTCACTACACTAACCAAAGAATTACAAGAACTTAACAAAACAGTTAATCTAAAAGACAATACTCGCCATTCGAGAGTTAAACAAAAGGCCGTTCCGGAACCGATGCAAGCTATAATAGCTTTGCAAAACTTTACAGTAAATGTATTGCCTAATTTTCAAATTCTATA